>CM067364.1:14310120-14347620 GCA_034401795.1 Chaetoderma sp. LZ-2023a
GCCGGTCATTCTAGTTGTAAATATTTAAAAGTACTCTTCTCCAGGCCTTTCAAATACCCATGTCTGAAGACCAATGTAAAGTTGTTTTTGGTCAGTTTGGTCATTAAAAGGTTAAGTTGACACACGGGAGGTTAAACCGTCAATAATAACATGATAGCTTACCTGTGCATGCACAACTAGAATCGTGTAATTTTAATCTCAACAATAACCCTATCGGATTCTTCTCAACTGACGTCCAACCGTGAAAAGCTTATCTGCGTATAAGCCCGTGTATTAGAAGTTACGACATTGCGCAACCCATTTCATTGAATAAACAGAAGACCGGTTTCTAGGGGACGACATGCGCACTTTGCTTTTTTTTCCAATTGACTAGCGTACCCATTAGTAATAACAATTTTCAGTCAAATAGTTTTCAAAATTGACACGGTGATTTCGATTGTATGCCTATATAGCTAACGATTATAATGTTTAATCGTCATATGAAAAGGATTGTATCAGCATCTTTATTATACCAGTTTCAGCTTCAGTTTAGTTTATTCGGTTCTCTTCTCTTGAAGTTTACGAATACAGGTACATGAATAATACTTTAGCAATGGCGGTATACAGTGCGTAAACTATATCTAGCGAGAAAACTGTCAACCTTCAAGTCGACGCTGATGGGTCAAAAGATAAATCAGCCACTGGCAGCGCTCGTAGGCCTAAATGTTCAAGAGGCAATAGCAAATTATATAACCGCTTTGAACGCAAAAGATCGAATAAGAAAATGTACAAATTAAAAATTAATCGGTTGAATATTTTGAAACTAATTTCACTCCTCTCATATTTGTTTTAAAATATTCAACATATGAAGCAACAAGTTTCATGTCAAATTTGTTTTACTATAAAATTAATCAGTCCCCGCAGCAACAGGAGCGCTGGCAAATTAAATCCAATGTCCAACAAATTAACTGTATAATGGAGGCCCATCTTTAGCTTGCCATTTTTGGGATCGATCGATCCCTGAACTCTCTGACTATATATTTCCAGGTAACTATACAGGTTAGCAACAGCGCCCTATCAAATTAGTTTCACAATATTCAACAGAATGTGTATTAAATGGTAAAGACTTTCAATTCGTACAACAATGCTTTACTCAATTCGTTCTTGGTGGACTTATCTACGCCATTCATGACGTCATTGATTATGACGTTCTCCTACACCTAGGTGGTTATAACCGTAGATAATTGAAAAACTGGAAAGGTCAATAACTTTGAGGGAGAGATTCTAGGAATTCAGCTTTCAGAGTGTTATCATTTTCATCTCAAATATCGCATTTTTTCATATATTTTGTCTTAGGCCGATATTCACTTATTATGTCGTGGCCTATATGGGTTCGATACGGTCCTCAACGCTCATCTGTACGCTTAAAAAACAAACGTGCATAAAAAATAATAGCTGCACCGTGTGAGGTCCTGTCAGGAATTCAACTCTCTATTCACACCAAGCGCGACCGCGTCTACGACCGCAACCCGGTGTTCGCTCTGGTTTCACTCAAAGCATACAATAGCTCCAATTCAAATTAGTTTCAAACCATTCATCATAATGTTTATTAACTAATATATAATCAAAGACATACGATTCATAGACTGCGCACTGGTTCAGATTCTCATGCCGGAGTGGTCCATCATAATGATGGTGACGTCAGTTCACTAGTCAGATCATTTCTTAGGATGTCAGATACTTGAGTGACAGATCGAATCTCACTATTATCTGCTCTTTCGTATGTATCCTTTCTGGTTCAAAGCATTAACGCAATTCCAGAACCGTACTTCGATCAGAAAAGTTAATAACAGTATGCAATGTACCTGTCCAGTTTATCCACCCATCATATGACGTCATACTCAACCCCGTGGCGTGAAAAATAACGTCATAATCAATAACGTCATACCTGACGTACGTAAGATCGTCATGACTGTGTACTTGATGGCGGACTAATGTTGTACGAATTGTATATCTTTAATATTTAATACACATGCTGGTGACTATTTTGAAAATAATTTGTCTGGGCGTTGTTAGCCAGTTAAATCAGTTTCAAAATAATCAACCGCTTAGCTGCATAGTTTTCTGGAAATTGATAGTCTTGGAGTTCAGGAATCGCCCGATCCCAACACGGGCGCCACGTGGGTGGAGCATAACTGGGGATTGGCGGGACATAGCTAAAACCTGGATTCCTCCATTGCTGTGGATACAATGCCGTGTAGGATTAAGCAGACGAATGTGCCAGCTCCGGACCTATATCACAATCATGGTTTTTTTTTAACCGCGCCGTTATGCGCCCTAATGGCATCAGCAGTGTTCCTATATTAAAGTGTCCCGACAGCACACATATAGTTTCGGAAAAATATAGGCCTAAATGTACCGTATCTATTATAATTTCGATTTAAAAGATATGACACATTTCATCCTCAACGCATTCTTTTATCAACGCATGTTTGTGTCAGTGGTCATGTCCAATCACTAGGATTTCCACAAAATGGGCATTGCCATGTCACGATATTTCGACACAATTAGACGCTCAAAGATCCAAGATGTACTACAACAGGCCAGTTGCAATGAAGAGGATGTACGAATAGCGAGCATACTATTTGCGGACACCAAGTTTAGAGTATCCCCCGCCCCACCCCATCCTACCCCCCACGCCTCCATGTGTTCATACTGTACATACTGTGTGTGCCGCTGGAGATGAAATATACCCGCGATGGGGACTGCATAGTCGAGGAAAAGAAACCCCTTGACGAACTTCTCCCAACAGCTGCAAGCTAACTAAAAAAATTGAGAATCTCTTATATGAAGGAATCCAAAACAGTGTTCAGCGATCAACAAAGAATGAAACTAAAGAAAATGACAAGCCACATCGTGGTGGCGAACCATGGAGGAAAGGAAATTCTGGGGTCGCTGGTTTGTAGTACTGCTGACATTGCTGCACGATGCGTCATGGGAACATAGCTTTCCAATCCTTATGGAAGCCGTGGATTCGTAGATCAAAGATGCCCTTGACAAACACACTACGTTTATACAATGCATCCTGCGTACCCTTGATGTTATATAACTGTAGCAACTGAGTATCTCCAAATGCAGCTCTAGACAACCTTGGTGGCGGCCACCGCAAATACATATATATATATATATATATATATATATATATATATATATATATATATATATATATATATATATATATATATATATATATATATATATATATATATATATATATATATATATATATATATATATATATATATATATATATATATATATATATATATATATATATATATATATATATATATATATATATATATACGCACCATCTCTGGACGCCGATGGCCAGACATCATAATTTCCAATGATGCACAATACAAGATTTGTAATACATCCCCGCATGTTTGGCCATGTGTTAATGATGCCAGAAGACACACCAGCAAAGCGAGTCTTAGATTCGCCCTACTGGGAGCCAGCAAATAGAAAGTCAGGAGAGGACGCCATTGCATAAATCTGCTAAGCGTGCTACGAGGTGACCTCAAGAAAGAAGGACTCGGTAGACTCAAATCAAGAGTGGCCCTGGGGACGCTAAGGATTTTGGCTGAGAGCAAGACACATTGGTCAAAAGCTAAGAAGGACTGATTGCAACTGTATTATGTTTCTACTTCTCCAGCCGCAGAATACAGTAATCATACATATGGAGACAATGCGATATAAGCACATTTGCACAGAGTTATATCTATTACGCAAGCAATCTTTTAATCTTGTGCCTACCATTTATTGAACGAGTGTATACCATTTATTGCGCAACAGTCTTAAAATAAAATCGCGACTAAATCAATGAAACTAAATAATCTTGACATAATGATGATTTTATTCCGCATACATAAATATAGTATTATGATTTGTGAATTTGAATTAGGGACTCATGTATCTATTACAATTTCACAACTTCAAAAACTAATATTAATTTATATGGAATGAACTCATCATATGCTAAGATGAATGTCTTATGATGTATGTTGTATGTTTCATTACCTCTAGTTACACAGTATAGCCAACTTTTACAAACAGCCTCTGAATTATACAATTATAATTATTTTATTTTCAAGCATTCTTCTGTGAATATGCACCTTTACACAATATCACTACTTGACTTAATACGCAATGACAAAATGCTCAGAAACACATTCTACTTATTGTCTGTTCACAGTGCATTACCTGAATCGGTTGTATAGATTATTCAGTACTTAACGTTGCACATTCACATCAAAATACTTTAAAATACGATTATTAAAACAACAGACTTTCAGAGCCTTAAATTGCGTACACTATGGTAATGAACCGAAATCAATCTTAGCACATGATGATTTTATTCCATATAAATTAATACAATATTTTTAGTCGTGAAATTGAAATAGAGCCTTAAAATATACTAATTTATATGTAGTTGGCTCACCATGTGCTAAGATTTATTTCACTTTGTTACAATTAGGCACACAATTTAAGCCTCTAAATGTATATAATTTTAACAATTTTATTTTCAAGCAGCTTTGTGTAAATATGCACCTTTTATAGTAATGGTAGTTTTGTAGAATGATACACATTGGTGGATCTGATCTGCCACTCAAGTATACGACGTTATACACAATTATGCTACATTCGGGCCGACGTCACACTCAAAATGCATAATGAATAACATATCTAGCTCCGTCTTGAACATTGAGAAGCACGCCACTTGTACGAAGTGTATGTATTGGATGGACTATGCGCTGTTTCTGCGATAGACAGCAACATCGACAGGGCAAATTTCTTTCAAAATATTCAACATAATACGTGTATAGTTACATTAAAATTGAAATTCTGGTAATTCAGGCTTAAACGTATATAAATCGATAGCAACATGTGCACAAAAGTATGGGGGCTGGGGCTGGGGCTGGGTTTTTTGGCTTAATTTGGCGGGACATAACTAGAAATGGACCCCTCCTCAGCTCAATGCTGTATAGCTGAATTGGTTTACTTAGCTACACGGGATAATGACACGCGGATAGTGGCCCTTTCCATTTTTAGCTATGCCCCGCCCATCACTAGCTAAGCTCCACCCACACCTCGCCGTGTTGGGAGTAATCGATCCCCAAATGCCCTAGCTGTCAATCCCCTGAAAACTATACAGGGAAGCTGTTGAATATTTTGTAACTAATTTGACTGGGTGCTGATGCTGCCCATGGCAGCAACAGCGCCCAGTCAAATTAGTTTCAAAATATTCAACATAATATTTATTAAATGGTAAAAGCAAACAATTTGTACAACAACGCATAGACAGCCATCAAATGTGCGTTAGTGACGTACTTATCGACGTCATTCATTATGATGTCATTGTACACATCACGCAGTTCATTATGACGTCATATGGTAGGTGGGTACTCAGGAAAGGTGAATTACGTTAGAATGGCATAGATATGTTAGTAAATCAGATAATATGTGTTAATCGGGACAATTTAGATGAGGCATAGAACGGTGCACAATAGTCGGTATTCATGTAACATGGTAGTCAGAGATGGTAAGCGTTATTATGATGACAGTTTTGTAGGGTGTACGGAAGCACTCATCATATAGTCATGAAGACTATATGGATGAATACAACCAAACCTAACCTAAGGTGGTGTTCTTACTAGAGAGTTAATCGAGAATAACGCCATACGTCAGTATAGCCTTGTTCCGGATTAAGTCTCTGGTTAGAAAACGGCCTAAGAATGAACATGCCGTGATATCGGCTTGAACATACTTAGCCATATGATTGAACATACCGTAACATCAGAATGAAGATACAGTAAAACACATATATTTACGGATTGTGGACCACCACATGGTATGGATGCTGTAGATGTATATGCGTACCAAAGGTTACTCAAAGTTCATGGTTCCTAACATTACAGGCTCAAAAGAAAATCTCATGTTATCACCAATGCTATCCATCGGCATAATTGCTAAAGGACATGAGAGATGAGTTGTGATTATGCCCGATGATTTCTATGTGTCATGATGCTGACGACAACTACGACGACGACTACGACGACGACGGCGACGGCCTCATTGTCAGCATCGGCGACGACGAGGACGACGACGACGACGCGTCGTTGCGTGCCTATACCTGTTGGCACATATCATTGCAAATTCAATTGCTTTCTGCGCAGGCGTATTGTATGGCATTCAAAGAACAGGTCCGATCATAGGCCATCGCCGGTGTGCTACCCTCACAGATAGTGGCTAAGCGTTGCAAAATGTGTTGAGTGTTGCATTTGATGTTAGACTGTGGGGCCAGCCACGAGATCTAATGACTAGCAGATGCTTGCGGTGGCATGCATCAAGTTATTCAAGGGAGATTTTGGGTCTGCATAGCTGATGCAATGGACCTTTTCAAGTTTATCCGCTGATAATATGACGTCATATGATATCATAGCTAACTAAGCGATGTGTAGGATGACGTCATGATCATGACGTCATGACTGACTCGATATAGCCCGTATTAAATGCGTAATGGTCCGAAACTGTGTACAAATTGTATGTTTTTGTTATTTAATACACATGCTGGTGAATATTTTGAAACTAACTTGACTGGACGCTGTTGCTGCTTTAGGCAGCAACAGCACCCAGTCAAATCTGTTTCAAAATATCCAACAGGTTTCCCAGAATAGGTTTCTGGAAAATGATAGGCAAGAAGCTCAGGAATTGATCGATCCCAACACGAGCGAGGTGTTGGTGGAGCTTAGCTAAAGATGGCCGGGGCATGGCTAAAACTAGATGGGTCCACTGTAAAGCATTACGTAAACACATGCCGTATCATATAGTTGAAGCTTGACTTTCACAACTTTCAAAACAACTGAGAGGCTATGTTTCCTGAAACACATGGAGTTCAGATGTCCACAGAGATGCAGAGGACGAGCTCTAGGATTCGGCTCCTCCTCCACTTGCCAGTGCCCCAATGGTCGTGTCCTCGTCATTAATTTCTATCGGACCGGTATAGTACCATGGTGAATCGTGTTATGGCTTCATTCACGAATAGGTCTGCATCCTTGAGCTGCTCTGAAGCTATTTGATGTAATGTATTCTTTTGCTCGTCGATAAGCTTATCATGATATGCATACTCTATCTCTCGCAGCATACCTATAATTGACAATCTAGGGTTTGGTATTGTGGACTCTTCTGGAACAGACGATAGAGCTGCGGGGAGGTACCGAGGGAAAGCACTAGTGATAAACTACCACCTTGTGATGATCTTATTGAGGTGTGCAACTGCCGAATGCGTTGACGTGAAGCACACATTTAGTCTTTGCCATGAAGATTCTCCACAAGTCATAATTCTTTATCATCACAGCCAGCTTGATGGTCAAATTGAAGGATCTGTTGCCTGGTGATGGTATCAAGTACACGTGTTATGCCGATTCCAATCTTGTAGAGTCGCAATGCTTTGATAGTGCTACAGATGTCAGCAATTGTTTTGCCCAGACTATGCCAGTATATCTACGTCTTCTCTTACAACGACAGTTTCTAGTAAATATGTCAATCTTAAATCTGATATAAGATAACGTCACAAGTCATAGACCTTTCTCGGATGCTGTTCAAAGGCGCGATTGGCCTCCGCTTGGAAAGGGGTTCGGGTGGTTTCTTAGGGCTTGGGAGGTCAATGCATGTAACTTCGCCTACAACATGATAGCGAGATGTTGTTCAAAGGGTTGATGATATGTGATATGTGTGTCGAGATGGTATTATCTGCATATTTACTGAATTTGTTTTTAAGGATGTTAGGCCCGCATGTGTGGCCATTCGCTGGCGATTTTAAAGCGTGTCTATCTTCTGCTTGTGGTATGGCTTGTTTAAATAGTAGATCATTCTATCAGATCCGTAGAGCCTGGTAAACTAGATGATTTTCCGTATTCTTCAACTGCAAAATGAATACACCATAGACGAAGCTGTGTGTTATTTGCACGAGCTGTGAAACCTCTGGGTAAACGTCGACCAGCAAAAATAGTCCATATATGGGTATGTGCTAAGGACGACAGAATACACACCAGTACAGAGAGCCTTGGAATTATTCGCTCTACTGTGAGCCAAGAGAACACATTATGGCATACATATGTTAAGGTGATGAGAGGTGACGTCAAGAGAGCAATGCTAGGTACACGCTCATCAAGAATAGGCATGAGGAGGCTAAATATGTGTACTGCGGACAAAACAAATTGTTCACAAGTGAAGATGGGTTAAGTGCATCTCTAGGATGTTTTTACTCCTACAGCCGCAGAATACAGTAATCACATACGCATACATACTGGGACACCTTTATTACAAATCGTCGTTTAACACATAGCATACTGTTAAGCCTGGCGATGCATCGTCTTAATGGTGGAAACGAGTCACCCCATCCCTCCACATATGTGGTGTCATGCTATTCGTGCCATGCTGTCAAGTTAACGGATAATAAATGGTCAAGATATTCATATGAGCACATCGGAAAATAAGCAATCCATTATGATTTCTGAAAAGGAATTATGATACTCAAACACAGCCACAAACGTATTCTCACATAACACAGCACACACATGGAATCGTATGTCTGGCATCTTGGTTGGCATACTATGATCAACATGAAATGGACATGTCGAAGAGCCGATATTGAATAATTCGTCATTATTCTTGATAATACAATGACAGCGGGTGGGTCTAATAAAGCACCACAATCTACCTCGTTGACCATAGTAGTCTGAAAACAAGAAATCGGGATATATAGACTAGACACGTCTGCTATAACTGCCCTTAAGTAGGATCCCATTGTACTCTGGAGTTCCTACATGAAACATGTTACGAATGTGTAATTGCTGGGACAATTGGCATCTTTGTCATAAATGTACACAACCTAACATACCAACGGCTAGGCAGTCCGAGAGCCAGAGCAATTCATATTAGTTGCTAGTCGCAACCTAAATCTCCCTAGCACGCAACATATGAGAATAAGAGTGCACGCCTCCAATTCTCTCTTTCTGCATGATATGGTATATGTGAAACACACTATATTAATATACACCTGTGCAAAAGTTAAGCACCAGCAAAAACAATAGAACGTAGAAACATGATGGTACAACTAGGCTGCCATACTTTTTGTCCCCGCGTTAGCTGACATAATTCCAAGTACGAAATGCACATGCATGCATGACTTTACGCCGCTTGATGTCCGTGCGTGGCGGGAAACAGCACACGTGTTCAGTTATGTAAAAGTCCAGTTTGAGGTGTAGAACATTACATACAGATTTAGGCGACAAGATTAGGAATTTTGTGTTCATGACCGTGGTTTATTTGTACAGAGAGAATTAGCTCTTGATTGTGAACCGCTATGGCAAGACAAAGGTTAAGTGATCGTGTGAAATGGCAAATCATAGGCATGCATACCACTGGTATGTCATGCAGAGAGATTGGCAGACAGCTGCACATTAACCATACTGTAATCAGTCGTTTGATTGCAAAACATGGGCAAACAAACGAGGTGAAGGACAGACCTAGATCTGGAAGACCGAAGAAGAATACTGCCCGTGATGATCGAGCCCTAGTACGCCTTGTTAGGAGATCTCCATTCACCAACAGCAGAGTGCTCAGCCAGCAATGGGAAACGCGCAATAGAGTGTCAATGTCTACCGTCAAAAGGAGACTGTATGCTGCTGGCATGAAAGCTAGGAGACCTGTCAGACATCCTCTCCTCACTGCACACCACAAAGAGGAGCGTCTGAGGTGGTGCAACGAAAGAAGACACTGGAACATGAGATCCTGGAGACGGGTACACTGGTCCGACGAAAGTCGGTTCCTGCTTCATGCCAGAGATGGTCGAACTCGTGTATGGAGGTCCAGACGCACGGCGTACGACCAACGTAACATCATGGAAGACGTTCCATTTGGTGGAGGTTCCGTTATGATATGGGGGTGCATCTCGTTTGATCGTAAGCTGGATCTGTTGACTGTACCTGGAACACTAACTGGACAAAGATATCAAGATTCCATACTGGATAGAGTTGTGGTCCCTCATTTTGTAAATCATGCACCTGGAACCCACCCTATATTCATGGACGACAACGCCCGACCACATCGTGCTAGAGCTGTGCATGAATACCTCCGCCAGAATGCCATCGAAACCCTACCATGGCCAGCAAGGAGCCCTGACATGAACCCTATTGAGCATATCTGGGACATTCTGGGAAACATGGTGAGAAGGAGGGATCCTCCTGTGCAGAACCTACAGGAATTAACATACGCACTCCATCTTGAATGGCAACGAATACCACAATGGCGTATCAGTCGGTTGGTGACCAGCATGAGACGTCGTGTCCAGGCCGTCATCCAGGCACACGGTGGATATACCCGGTCTTAATAATGACAGTCTCAAACTCGTGCACAGATGTTAAACTTCATTTTCAGACACCATTAATGACAATCTAGCCACGTGTGTCAACTGTAGGGCAATAGTTGGCAGTTATGTCAACGTAACCATATTCAGGCCTCGTTTTCAAGTTCAAACAAAAACATACAGTGTTTCCCCACCATCATAATCAGCATTCCTCTAGTTGCATTATTACCTCTTGCACTAAGATGGATGGGTACATAAATGTTTATGCTATTGCTTTCTTCATAGCACATGAATATACCCTCGCATGTGCGTAAAAATAGGGCGGTGCTTACCTTTTGCACAGGTGTATATAAAAAACCCGCGTAGCAATCTAAAGTTACCATAAGCCATTAAGACTGTCACATTATACTTAATCATCTCAGTGTTCTCGTCCTATGGTATGCTAGCTTTTGTACATTTCCGAAAAAAGATACCAACGGTCGCAACAAGTACACCTTCGGTCATATTCTGCTTGGATCAAGTTGTGATTGTATACCAGACTATGCAGATTCTAAATCTTAGTCGAGCCGCATTCATCAAATTACTAGTTCGCCCGAGTAATAAGACCAAATAGGCGTACTGATTGGGCCAGTGTGTCTACTCAGCTCCATAAGAATTCAGTTTCTGGAGGGAAAATACTATTTATGTTCAGTAGCTAATGCAGTTTCTTTTCATAGCGGAGATATCCATGTTATCTAAGACCAAATATATTCCAAGAATTTCTCACCAGCAGCCGACGCATGTCAACTATTCTCACATGAGTATCACCGTTCAAACATTGCTGAATACAATACATGATTGTGTGAATCAAGCCCATAGTTAAGACATGTTGATAAGCCAATTGGAGAGAAAACTTACTGATCTAACTAGATCTACTTGCACTCCATATGCGTGGCAAGCGATCGACTCAATGAACACGGCTCCTCTACCACTTAGAACTTGCATAGTCCGGAATATAAGGCGAATTTTGATGTCGCAAATCGCTAACAGGATATAAGGAGCGGCAATAGCCCTCGTCAAATGCCAGGGCTTTCTTAGCCCGTGTTTTGACTAGAAACCTACTCCGGAGTAACGCCATACATCAGTATGGCAGTATCACTGATTAACTCCCTATTGAGAAAATGGACTTAGTCTTAACATCTTACTATAGCTTTACACGTTGTTATCTGTTAGTGGAATTCAAGCAAAAAGCGTCCTACCAGCCTAATTTTAGCTTAAATATGGATGCTTGTTAGTACTGCTTAGACTTCTTCACCTGTCCCGCATTTACAGGAATACTTTTGAACAGTTTGAGAATCAATGTATTGTTTCGAGTTTATTAAGAGCCTTCCTGTGAAGTTATACAGGCAATAGCAAGTATCTAAAGTTATGTCACCATGCGACAACCAGGCCGATGTCCGTGTAGATACTCTCATGAGCTTAGAAGAGGGGTAGATCCGCATACGTTATATCCGGATCTGAGAAGTATCTCACATATCCGCGGATGTACTCGGATTTGGATAGTTTTCCAAATTGTTTCGAATCCATTGACTTAAACGCTCGGGATATAAATTCTTTATCATTCCCTCTATTAGTAATTTGATAGAAGAAACCAAAATCTTCCTCCGTAATGTAGCCATCCTGGTCGTGGTCCATGACATCAAAGAACGCACCATACACCCAACTCCATCGTCTTCTGAAGACGCTGGGTCGTTTGAAAATGGACCAACAGCCCACATACACCCACTGTTCCATTGTGCACCAGTCTGAAGGAAGTATTCGCAGTTTAAGTATTATGAAGGTATGCTTAGTTTATACAATATATCTTAATACATTTGATATCGCTATAACTTATTTATCTTATAATGGACATTTACTGCAGCTCAGATTCTCAATCTCCCACCCGACCACCCTCCTCCGTCGCTTGGCCCCCTCCCCTCCCTATATTCCTCCCTCCTCCCACCCCATCGCTGTCCGTCTCCATCCACCCTCTCTCCCATTTCCTCTCCAAGCCCCTTTCCATCCATTCCCTCCCACCTCTCTTGCATTCCTCCCTCCCCCTCCCCCACTCACTCACTCACTCACTCACTCACTCACTCACTCACTCACTCACTCACTCACTCACTCACTCACCCACCCACCCACCCACCCACCCACCCACCCACCCACCCACCCACCCACCCACCCACCCACCCACCCACCCACCCACCCACCCACCCACCCACCCACCCACCCACCCACCCACCCACCCACCCACCCACCCACCCACCCACCCACCCACCCACCCACCCACCCACCCACCCACCCACCCACCCACCCACCCACCCACCCACCCACCCACCCACCCACCCACCCACCCACCCACCCACCCACCCACCCACCCACCCACCCACCCACCCACCCACCCACCCACCCACCCACCCACCCACCCACCCACCCACCCACCCACCCACCCACCCACCCACCCACCCACCCACCCACCCACCCACCCACCCACCCACCCACCCACCCACCCACCCACCCACCCACCCACCCACCCACCCACCCACCCACCCACCCACCCACCCACCCACCCACCCACCCACCCACCCACCCACCCACCCACTCACTCACTCACTCACTCACTCACTCACTCACTCACTCACTCACTCACTCACTCACTCACTCACTCACTCACTCACACCCCATCTCTCATTCGCTGATCTATCTATCTCCCCCCTCCATTCTATCTCTTTCTCTCTCTCCCCCACCTCTCTCTTTCTCTCTCTTTCTCTCTCTCTCTCTCTCTCACTCTCTCTCTCTCTCTCTCTCTCTCTCGCTCGCTCGCTCGCTCGCCCACGCTCTCTCTCTCTCTCTCTCTCTCTGTCTCTCTCTCTCTCCACCACCCCTCCCCTCTGTTTCTCTCTCTCTCTCTCTCTCTCTCTCTCTCTCTTTCTCTCTCTCTTCCTCTCTTCCTCTCTTCCTCAATCCCTCCTCCATCAGTCACTCCAACATGCTGCATTCCCCGCACTATCTGCGTCACCCACTTGGTCTATCTCTATATCAGAATTATCCCCACTCACGCTCTTACCTTGTTCTTTATTATACCATTCTACTTTCAAATTCTGCAGATAATCTAAGGCACCACGCAGCCTCGCCAAAGTGTCTTCATCGGCCAACTTATACTTAGTAATAAAGAGATCCACGACCTGAGAATTAAGTGCGCCTATACTGATAACGCCATCCGGGACTTGGAATGCTTTGACGTGCATATAGTATCTCTCCTTTAAATTGCTTAAAAAGTCCGCCATTGCGACAGATCTAAGGAGGGGAAAACAATAAGAGCACAATTTGTCAATCCCGTTTCTCTGACAATCATATGACGTTATAATTAACCACGTCACATGTAGGCTGATGTCACAATCAATTACGTTATGAATAATGCGATTTAGCCCGTCTTAAATTCGTAATAGTCCGTCACGGTGCACGAATTGCGTACTTTACTTTGTAGCAACAGCACCATGTCTAATTAGGGGCCTAGCGTGGGTGGATTTAGTGCTAGAGAATGGTGAGTCATAGCTAAAACTGGATTCATTAATTATATAGTCGCATCTATATCTTCAATAGAGGGATCCATTCTAGCTAAGCCACCTCCCTCCCCCTGCCTCAACTCCCACCCCGCCCAATCCCCACCCACCCACCCTATTTCTAGCAAAGCTCAGAAATCGATTTATATAATTTGAACGCTGGATTAACTTTCAAGGTAGATATTCAGGAAAGCTGTTGCTTACTTGATTGGGGTTTGTTGTTGCGTATTCAAATTAGTTTCAATATATCCAAAAGATGTATATTAAATTGTAAATCCAGTCAAAGATATACAATTCGTACACTTGACGTACTTTTCGATGTTCATGGCGAATTTAGATTAGTCATTATGATTGTGACGTCACCAAACTAGCGCTGTAGCCGAATGTGACGTCACGTAGTGACAGCTCGGACAACTCCATTAATGAACAACTCACCCACTTTATAATATTCATTCACAGAACACACTCCTCTTGTATTAAAACTTAAAAGAAAGCAATTCATGAATCCATTTCCTCGCTCAATCATATGACGTCATAATCAACTACGTGACATGCATCCTGACATCAAAATCATGACGTCATGAATGATTCGATTAAGCCCGTCTTTACCGCTTAAAAGTCTGACACGTTGTACGAATTATATGTTTTTGCTATTTAAAAAACATACTGTTAAATATTTTGCAAAAGCAGCCACTCAAATTAGTTTCAATATATTTAACAGGGAGTGGGAGTGGGGTAGGCAGCAACAGCAGCCAGTCAAATTAGTTTCAAAATAGTCAACAGCTTACCTGTACACATTTTCTGGAAATTGATAGCCATGGAGCTTAGCGATCGATCTATCCCAACACGGACGTTGTGTGGGTGGAGCTTAGATGGAGAGGTGCTGGGCATAGCTAAACGTGGAAATCGTCATTTTAAATGGAGCACAAATGCGAAATAATACTAGCTACTGCTAAGACAATTTGAAATAAGTGAATTTCAGACACATTCGTTTATTGACAATCCTCCAATAGCTGTATCTATTTCTAGCTAGGCTCCGCCTATTTCTAGCTAAGCCCCGCTCACGTTTTACGTGTGTAGGGATCAATTCATATACTTTGAACTCTGAATTCTCAGAATCCTGTTTTCACGTTAATTATACATGTACGCGTAGGCTGCGTGTGAATGGGAGCATACTTGCTCGTGTACTTACGCACCCAAGGTCATGAACGTATAGATATGGTTATGTATTTGATCAAGTGTGCATACATTTCTCGTGTCCCATTAAATAAAGAACCTTTGCGCGAGATACGGGATGCATGTTCAATTTACCCAGCATGCGATGTTACCCAGCGTGCAATGCTACCGACACCATACTCTTTGTAACTATTGGACGCCATATTCGTTGAGTCTATTGTCTGTACAAGCCAGGATTTCTCAAACAAAAAACCCGCCTGCACGTGCAACTAGTCATTTGCCCGGTAGCTCTGGAAGCGTAAGACCTATGCACGGCAGTAAATTCGACAGCCTTTATTTCAATACTGTTTAGAGCAAGTGTGTCTATTGCCAGGATAAAATACGAGAACGTTTATATACTTGGACAATAATTTGCGTGAAAGTTGTCGCTATAAATGACAGCAACAGCATTCAGTCACAGTATTGTCAAAATAATTAGTAGGTAATGCGATAATCACTTAAATTTGCTACAAATCTGAATGAAAATTGTTGCTGCAACAACTTTAAGTCTACATATTCTAAAATACTCATCATAGCTTTCAGTTGAATCTCGCTACGGATTTGAAGACCAATTTGACTAAGTCGTTGATTACTAAGGCACCAACAACTTTGACGAATACTTGTTGTCCATACTGTCTTGGTAGAATGATTATAAGCCTAGATACGATATCCATGCATGCACGAACTATTTTCCTGTGTACATTTCTGTTCGATCACTGCATTTCAAACAGATGCGCAATCCGTCAACAAAACGAACATGCGGTTTGCGAATCATTCATTCTTGGCGAGAAAGCGTATATTGGCATATGCTTATTCTACCTACATAGTACAATATTGACTGCCAGTTGATTGTGAGCGCGTGGCTAACAATTCAACAATGTTGTTGGTGCCTTAGGAATCAACAATGTATAGGCAAATTGCTCTTCAAATCGGTCGCAAATGTACTTAAAATGGTGATGATTATTTTAGAATATATAGACTGAAAGCTGTTGCAACAACAATTTTCATTCAAAGTTGTATGCAAGCTTTAGCAAATAGCAAGTAGGAATCGCATTACCTACTAATTATTTTGATAATAATTTGACAGAATGCTGGAGCTGTCATTGATAGCAACAATTTTCAAGAAAATTATTATCAAAGTATATAAACGCTTTTTCGTATTTCTCCTGAAAATTGGCACACTTGTGCTGAACAGTATTGAAATACAGGCTGTCGAATTTACTGCCGGGAATATGTCTTATGCGCTTGCGCTTCCAGAGCTACCGGTAAAGGAGCAGTTGCGCGTGCAGACAGAGTTTTTTTGTTTGAGAAATCCTGGCTTGTACATACAATAGACTCAACTAATATGGCGTCAATAGTTACAACGATTATAGAGTCAGAATATTGCATGCTGGGTAGCATTGACAACTGAGTAGCATTGCATGATGGGTAAATTGAACAGAGATCAATAGGCATCTCATATCTCGTGCAAAAGGATCTATATTTAATGGGAGACGAGAACGTTAACTGCGTGTTGGAGTAATTGTGCATTGTTTTGTGCGAGTGCGTGTGCGTGCGCGCGCGTGCATTAGTGCGTGTGTGTGTGTACGTGCGTATGGGTATGCGCACTGCTATGGGCCTTGCGTATGTATTTCTATATGTAATTGAATGTAGCTGTGCGCTTAAGCCATCGGTAATACTATAAGATCTTACCTGCAAATGTATACGTAGAAATACACAAAGTTAATCTCAACATTAATTACATCGGGTTCTCTTCCAATGATGAATAACGGTGGAGATCGTACGTATATGTAGGCCTGTGGTGGCCATTTAATGTGCAACCCATGTCATGCAAAACCATCACGAACACCTTCTTTCAAGGTGTAGACATAGCAAACCTGGTTAACATCTTGAAATCAATTGACTGGTTTGCAAACTGTAATGACAACTGCCAGTCTAGCAGTTTTCAATATTGATACCGTAATATTGACTCCCATGCGATATGTACAAATACTACATATAGAACAAAATATTGACGCGTATTATGTCTAACCATTTGACCCATGAAATGCCAGCATCTCAATTCCATAGTAACTATACTGGTAAGATTTTGAATATTTTGAAACTAATTTGACAGCAACATGCTACCGTCTTAGGCAACACCGGCTTTTAGTTATATAGTTTCAAAATAGTAAACAGAGTATATTTATTGAAACGTAAATTAGTTGTTAGTTGAACCTTTTGCGTCCAAAGAGTTAATAGTTAATATGAAATATCGTTAACGACATCGTTATTATGTATCTAGCGGGCGCACTGTAGACCTCCACGTGTGTACGGCTCCAGAACATCCATTGACCTATCTCGCATATTTTCAACGACTACTTTCAGGCAATAAAGCTTGACAATAAAATTAAGAGTGGATACTTTAAGATTGTTAACTTACGCTCCTCAATGCAATGACACTGAATAGATCTTCACCACGGATAAGTTTCATACCGTATAAATTAATATACTTATTTTAACCCTTTCATGACAAGGGCCGCCTCTGCAGTGGGCTTGAGAGAAGACTAATCTTTTGAAAATTCACCACTGGAATTACTGGCTCGGTAACCGAGCCAGTCATTCCAGTAGTGAATTTCCAAAAAATAGTCTTCTCTCAACCTGCAAATTCATATTCAATAATCAGAAAGTAAATTTTCTTGACATAATTTAGTCATAGCTGGGTTAAGTTGTGAAAGTGAAATAGAGACACGCATCACTAATTCAGATTCGCATCTAAAAATATAATAATTTATACGGAATGAAATCCTCAAATTTTATGATTTCTTTCGTTTCATTACACTAAGGAAGAATTTTAACAACTTTATTTTATCTCGGTGAGGTTTGATAGGAAAACGCTTAGCACGTTGATGTTATGGCGTCTTTTGCGCGCCTGCTATCTGTTGGCGCCTACGACTGCACATTATAGTCCTTTCTGAGCAGGCGTAGGTCCGAGCATAGCCCATCACTGTTACGCTCCCCTCGTAGAGAATAGCTCGGTGTCGCGCAGTTTGTAGAACGCTGGATTTGATATTATACTGCGTGGTCAGCGATAATGTGTAATTGCTAGCAGATGTTTGCGGTGATATGCCTCACATTTGTTGAAGAGTTATTTTGGAGATGCGCACCTCTTTCAATATGTAACATTTTAACTTTCTAACAGACTTCAGAGCCTCGAATCCACAACGGTATTCCCCGTTGCACAGCACATTCCAATGCCGGTAGAGCTGCAGAGGAATGAACTAAAGATACTGCTCTTCATCCACCTCTCAGGGCCCCAATTGAGGTAAGGGTGGGTGGGGCTTGTTTTGGGATGCTGATGAGGCATGCCATCAGCATGTATTCCTATGGTGTCGGAAAAGTATGCGTGAAATATCTGTGATTTGGCTACGTTCGTGAGGAAGGTTGTATCCTTGACTTGTTCTGCAGCTATTGGAGGCAGTGTATCAACACAGGTCTTTTTGTTGTCGCTGAAGTCAACACCATCTGAACACTTCTTCTTTAGTAGCATACCTATCATTGCGAGTGACGAATTAGGTCTTGTAGCGAGTTCTAGAACGTTAGTGATGTGGCGAGGAAGTATGCGAAAAGCACTGGTGATAAACCATCACGGTGTGGTGATCATTATGATGTTTTAAATTGTGAAGTACATGTTGTTTTTGCGCGAAGATTTAATCTTGTGTTTGCCAAGAGGAGACTCAGCAGGCATAGTTCGTCATCATCGCAGCCACATTAATGGATAGATTGGAGGATCTGTGGTCACGTGTTGGCATCAAATACAGGTGACATGTCGACTCCCGTCGTGTAGAAGTGCCTATGCGTTGATAATATCAATGCTGTCACCATTCATTGTGCCAAGATTATGCCAGAGCAGCTACGCATTCTCTTAAACATACTCTGTTGTCAGTGCCCATTACTTTATTCCAGGCAGGAACCGCGCACAGTCAAATTATTTTCAAAATATTCAACATCTCCCCTCCATAGTGTTCTGGAAATTGATAATCAGGGCGTTCAGGAATTGACTGAGCCCAACCCGGGCGAAGTGTGTGTGGAGCTTAGCTAGTGATGGGTTGCTCTAATCCAATGCCTAGTCAGTCTCGAAAACAATTCATGAGTGGGTGTGATGTATTTGACAATGATTACATTTGCCAAAGGACAACAATAAACCAGTTGAAAGACTGCGATAAGTGTTTAACCACCCTATAGATTCATCCGTTAAAATTGTCACGAATGGTCTGTCTGGCGTTTCGTAATTACCTTCCCGTGAGTCCATACGTACTTGTCTGACATTCAGCGCATTGGATCTAGTCCTATGACCTGCAGTCATATCGCAGATAGCAATAGCTTTGCTTAATCAAAACGTGGTCGTAGATATGTTTTCGTAATATATTTGAATAAAAAGTGGCTGCATCTTTGACAACACGTCCAGAAATCCGGAAGGTGAATATAATCCGATGATCTCTGAAAAAACCCATAGGAATGTCCACACTGGGCGTCATACATATGTAATGCTGGGGCAGGGAAGCGTAGCATTTTGCGTCAACATCAGAAGTGTGCGTGTGCATAGTAACTAAATATATGTATGCATATGCGTTGTTTGAGTGGATGTAGTGGACAAGGTAGTTCATGATAGGACGTGGTTTGTAGATATTGTGGGCTTTTTAACCGGCAAAGGTAAAGCGGGTACTCCATAGGTTGGCTGGGGTGTGGAGTGAATGCTACCCAATATACAGCCATGTGCTATTGGAATGCCCACCTCTGACTTACTACCACATTATCACTGGTGTATCATACTTCCAGCGGGCTGCGCAGAAGTTGGCGTGCGTTGCAAATTTGAGACTGCCAGAATGGAAGCAATTAACCCTAACCCTAGGCCAATTAAGTGTATACATTATCAAGACCACTCCGTTAGAGGAACAACCATAATAGCTTTATGCTATATTGCATCTATTTTCCTGGAAGGCGACAGCTTCAAAGTTGTCACAGAAAAACTGCCATATGAGCGTCCGTGTCAAAGCCATGTAACAAATTGATTCAGGTGATGAACTTCCTCATATCCAATAATATCCTGAAAGAGCAGGCATATTGTTAAAGAAAACATGTGCAATCAAATATTCTAATTTCCCTGCTCATGAACGAACTTTGACTATGAGAGAAACATTACCCACTTGTAATACTCAATTATTTATATCTTAATTGTGTGATGGCGCAACAACTGCTTCAGGGCTACAAGGTAACACCTATTATGTCAACGTACTGGTTTAATCGCAAATTCGGCTAAAAACGGCCATCTATTCCCAAATGTCCGTGCGCTTGTGAACAGCATGATATCCAAATGATAGAAAGATAATTATAAAACACACTCTTTCATCAATGACGTATTTTTTGTAAATTTCAGAGGTCACGGCTAAATGTACAAAATAGTGTGCTCTTGACTTCCAAAAATATTTTTTTGTTGCAAAATTGTTACCAGTATATGGCTAAATGTTACGAGTGGCATTGCGAGCATTTGGAAGCGCTACTGACACAAGCGTTGCTACCTTTTTCAATGGCGATCGATACGGATCAGTACACAAGAAAACTCACAGCTCGCTGGAACTCAACTTTCTAGTCTATCCAACCATCATATGACGTCATAATAAACTAAGTGATGTGTACCCTGACGTCATAATCACGGCGTCGTGAATGATTCGATATCGCCCGCCTTTAAATCTTAATAGGCCGCTTTCTCATTGCCTAATCCTGTTTAACTAGTTTGTGTACTATGTAGGTTAATAATTAGCCGATATATCAGTTTGCATTCACACTGCTGGGAGATCGTCCTGGACTGGACGGTGGTGCTATCTGGTGGAGAGCGAGGTCAAATACTAATCGTAGCGCTACCTGGCAGACAGCGGGAGAAAATGCTTAGGGTACCGCTATCGGACACATTTGGAGGGAATAGGCTGCGTTCAGATAGGGAAGCAATAGCGATATATCGGAAGATAAACCGCCAATTTTGTGGGATTAAATTTCGAAATAAATGACGTATTTATTTCGGTACAAGAGCCAGTCCAATGAGAACGCTAGCCGATATCCCTCGTATTTACCGAAATAGTGGCTGTATGAGAACACGGTCATAGTCCGACACGTTGCACGAATCGTACGTCCTTGCTATTTAATAAACATGTTGCTGAATATTGTGAAACTAATGTGACTGCGCGCTGTTGCTGTCAAATTAATTTAACAACAGCGTGCATGCATAGTTCTCTGGAAATTGATAGTCATGGAGTTTAGAGATCGGTCGATCTCAACACGGACGTGTTATGAATGGGGTTTAGATCGAGATGTAACTGTAGTATCATACTGCATTGAATAACAAATTAACCAAATGTTCTGAACGCATCATTTACACAACATAGTATTAGGAAATTAGGGGAATCCAGTTTTAGCTGTAGCCTGCCCATCTTTAGCTAAGCTCCACTCACACGTCGATCCCTGCACTTCCTGACTATCAATTTCCAGAAAACTATACCTGTAAGTTGTTGAATATTTTGAAACTAATTTTGTATTGTCGCTGCCTATGGCAAGCTATGGCAGCAACAGTTCCCAGCCAAATTTGTTTCAAAATATTCAACATCATCTTTATTAAATAGGAAAGGCATACAATTCGTACAACATTCGCTTAGTTCGTCGTCGATAAACCGTTTTTGACGAACCTATCTACGTCATTGATGACGATATCGATTATGACGTCACCATACACTTTATGCATTTTATTATGACATCATATGAGTAATGAATAAACTGGAAAGGTCTATGTCGTAAGGCCGTTGTATATTCTGACGGGGTGTTTCACATGTGCACCGCCACATATCCAACTATTCGTGTTCTCGCTAGATCTCCTACGCCAACAGGCTCTATGTTTAGATTGGTATTCAACCTGCCCAAGCATAGGGGTACTGCTCCACATGGTGTACCGAATAATGCGCCTCTTGGATTAGGATATTGCCATTTTCAATATAAATATATCCTAGTTGCGTGACCATGGGGATCACAAGAGGAGCTACCTTCCAAATAATTGTGTTTGCTTAAGATCAGGTGATCAATTACTATCTGTTTAGCTCTGTTAACCACACAAGTGAATCACGTGTTCCATTGGTTGGTCAGGTTATCTGAAGCGGTTGCATTTCAATTAATGCTACATTAAAATAGGCATAGGAACAGGAGGTGGGGCAAGGGAGTGGGGCGATAGCCCTAGATCGTTCCTCTCCCATAATTTATTGCGATTGCACCACTACCCTTTTGACCCACCCATGGATTACTCTCATCCTCCTACCCTAGGTTAAAATACGCCCATGCACCACTTGCCATATGCACAGCCACGTGATCTTAAAGGGCATACATCCGCCTCAATTTCAAGTGGGGAAAAAGGTGTCATTTGCATATTGCTGTTCCAAATTCCTGATATAATGCAAGTATCATGGAAGACATGCTAGCCTTTGCCTGTTGCGTTCACATCTTTCGATTCTGCCACTCTCTTACCTGTCAGATTGGAAGCATTATGCAAATTCAATTTATACATTATCAACACAAGTCTGTGAGTGTAACACAGAGTATGCTATCATTGCCACTTGAAAACAACCGCAAGTAGACACTCTAATTCATTTGGCAGGTGTAAAATTCTAAATGTTCATAGTAAAGCTGTCATATTAGCATGCCAATCAAGTTGGTCCTACTAAATTATTGAATCGGCGAAATCCCCCCTAGCGTCAAGATCAAGAGGAGTACTTGATAATCTACCAGAAAGTTCTGGCATATTTTGGCACGTGTCACGATCAGAACATTCTAATTTCCGTAATGAGAGACGTAGTAATCGCTGGTAATACTCAAGTAATTGGATCTCAGGTAGGTAATGATACAACGACTGCCAGTGCTACTGAGAAATGTGTTATAGATAGTAACCATGTTCTATTTCTTCATGGGGTAAGAATTAGAATCACCCATACCATTGTACGAAGCAATATTCCATGCCACATCGGTAGTCATGCACAACTTGAAATACGGGCAAAGCCAAGAAGAGGCCTTTGACTCTAAAGCACGTTATTTCGATACAGTAAGATAAGTGCCTTGGACACTTTTGAGGCCTTAGAACTGCCATCTTGTAACCTCTGGAGCCAAATTGTTTCGCACTTCAGCTGACATTTATTATTACTAGGCTCCTACAGATGTCTTCTGTAGGCAGGTTGATATGCATATGATCACTGTAAACGGACAGTACTAAACATATCATTACTTATTGCGTGCCCACTCCACTGGCACGCCTCTAATTATTGCTGTCTAGAAGTGCCTATAGGCACGGCCATTTCGCGCAGGGGGTTGTGGACCTGTGTCTCGCGAGATCTCCATCGATACGAGATCTAATAATTCTCGGCGCGAAGACACGGCTCTATTTTTAGATTGCTGGATATCTCATAATTATAATCTTAACGCGCATGATTCATGGCGAGTTCTCTTATTTGTTCTGGTCCGACTGTAATAGAGTTTGCGCGGCATGGACCTGTATTAAGTATTGCAACGACAACGACTGTCCATGTAAGCCTATCATATTCTCTTATTGTATTTTAACCCTTTCACGAGGAGGCTGCCAAAACCGGCCTCTACAGTGATCTTGAGGATGTTAATTTGCAGGTCAAGAGAAGACAGTTTTTGAAAATTCACCACTGAAATGACTGGCTCGATAATTGAGCCAGTCATTCCAATAGTAACTCTTCAAAGCAGTCGTCTATTGGCCTGCAAATAGGCACTCAATAAGCAAATATTTATTTTTTATTCTTGACTTAATTTAGGTAATAAAGGGTTAATAAATTATGAGGACGACGATGATGTACCCTGTCTGTTTAACCTTTCTCGTATTATATTATAGTATGATTCACATTCGTTGCATTCGAGATAGGGTAAGAATTACAAACTTGTTACAGACAGTCTTGAGGCGCACTATGTGTGTGATACATTTCAAAAGAAAAATATGCATAATAATAGTGTAGAGGGCGAAAAAGTAGACATAGTTCGCTGCCAATAATGGATCCATCTAAAAATAAAGGCTTGGATTCTTCGAAACTACACCTTTAATGTAATGACCGGTCATCTTCTTACGTTATCACAACGACTAGACTGTTACACAGACTCAACTTCGGATACCAGACGGAGCGGGACCCTGTCTTTCTCCGTAGCCGACTGTAAAAGCAACACTGTGGATCGTGAACTCACTACGTCCATGGCTACTCAACAGGCCCCTACATACGAGATACATTTCTCGATCTCGTATCAAAAGAGAACTCGCGGGAAACGAATGAATAATGGATGTGTGATTATCAATAGTATCCTTTTGTCTTTAATCCATCCGTGGGAATAAATCCATGTAGGGGCAATGCAATTATGTAGCAGTATTGATAGACCACCAACCGTCCAAATTTCCAGTCACAACTGCTGTCAACAATATTGTAGCAGATTGTTCAATACAGAAATCAAACGAAAGTGTAGGCCTATGCATGTGCTATGTTAAGAACGTCTACAGGAAATTCGGCCACATAATTTCAACCATATGGTTAGATAGGTATATCAATACGCTAGTGAAGTAATGGATTGAGGTTAAAACAATTTACTAAATCTCCGGTGATTCAGTTTTCAGGGTCATATTGTCTGTAGTATGTTTAGCCCCATATTTTCACAAACACAGACTTGAGAGTTAATATACTAGGTATATTCCGAATCTAACAAATTCTAGATGAAATATTTTATTAGGCAAAAATTGGCTTACATTTGGGTTTTTTTCGTGCTTTTCCGTGCCCTACTGTCTGCATGCAATATGGTCGGCTCCAGAACCTCGCTCACATAGACGTAGAGGGATTTGAATACGATAGTTATATTGGGAATTTAAAACAAATTCGACCTTGAATTAATTTCGTAGTATGCGATTTCATCGTGTAAATTCGTTCAAATTTTGGCAGATCTGCGGGTTGTCAATGCCCTACTATTACGTGTCTGCAATCGGTCTCGCCACATACTTTCAGCGACATGGTTAGATAGCGATATGAACACGCTAATGAATCTTGAGTTTTCCACCACTATGAACATACTAATGAATCTTGAGTTTTCTACCACGTAGTAATTTCGTAAAATTCAATTTAGTAGCCACGGACATTTGTCAAATGCCAACAATTTACTATATTCGGTATCATTCTGTTCTCAATTTGTAATACTTTTTTTTACATAAGGATGTATATAACTCAATATGAGCTAGTGCTTTTGCACAATTCTACCATCAAGTAATCTCATCGTAGGTAGTTACATATTCACCGTATGGCGCCATTGTAATATGGTTGGTTCACATTCACCACATTCGGATAGGTGTCGATATGTCATGGCATATCGCCCATAATGGGTTCGGCCCCCAGAATGTCACCCATATGTTTAGATAGGTATAGGCATACGCTTACGGAGTAGTGATATTTAAAACTATATACCATGAAATAATTTCGGCTCAAATTTAGGCCGATTCACGGTTTTCGTTGCACCCAGTCAGATTAGTTTCAAAATAGTCATCAGCTTACCTGTATAGTTACCTTGAAATTGGAAGTCTGGGAACTCATTATTCAGCGTATATATATATATATATATATATATATTTATATATATATATATATATATATATATATATATATATATATATATATATATATATATATATATATATATATATATATATATATATATATATATATATATATATATACACACACACATCGATTCTAACACGCAAAAAGGGGTGGAGCCTAGCTAGAAATAGGCGTGGCATACATATAAATGTATCCCGCTATTGAAATTGGCATGAGTAAATTGATCATTACAGGGCTAATATCACTTGTTAATGCGTGGTCCACGCAATATGGACTACTTGTATTAAGAGAGCACCCGTATTTATAGGTTACATATGTTAACATAGCCAATCATAGATTGTTGCCCGAAATACAATATACTCGTCCTCTGACGGAGGGAGGATAATTAATACCACTTGCTAATGGGCATGTTCATGTTGTCTATCCATCATATTACGTCATATGATGTCGTAATTAATTAAGTGACGCGTGGATAACGTCATAATAATGACGTCATGGCTGACTCGATTTAGTCCATCTTAAGTGCTTAATAATCTGACACGTTGTACGAATTGTATATTTTTGTTATTTAATACAAATGCTGTTGAATGTTTTGAAAGTAATTTGACTGGGCGCTGTTGCTGCCCTAGGCAGCAACAGGACCCAGTCAATTTAGTGTCAAAATATTCCACGGCTTACACGTATAGTTTTCTTGAAATGTATCGTCTAGAAGTTCAGAAATCCATCAATCCCAACTCGAGAGTATTATGGGTGGAGTTTAGCTAGAGATGGGCTGGGCCTAGCTCAAGTGGAAAGGTTCATTGTGTTAATAAACCACCACAGTTTTCGGTGCCCTATTGTCTGGAATATGTTCAGCCCCATAATGTACCCCACATAGACTTTAGCTTTAATATGCTAGTTATATTCTAACTCTAACAAATTCTAGATGAAGTAATTTTAATACGCAACATTTAGCTTAAACGATGGTGTATTCGTGGTCTTCGGTGCCCTACTTTCCGTAATATGGTCGGTTCCAAACACTTCGCTCACATAGACGTATAGGAGTTTGAATATGCTAGTTACATTGGGAATTTGAAAGAATTTGAACGTGAAGTATTTTCGTAGTATGCGATTTCATCGCATAAATTTGTTCCAATATTGGCAGATCTGCGGTTTTCAATACCCTACCGTCTGCAATATGTGTGGCTACATAATTTCACCCAGATGTTTAGATAGGGATATGAATACGCTAATGAATCTTGAGATTTCTACCACGTAGTAATTTCGAAATATTCAATTTAGTAGCCACGGACAGTTGTCAAATGCCAACAATTTACTATATTCAGTATTAGAATACCAATTCCTGGTTTGCAATCATTTTCTTTACATAAAGCTGTATATCACTGAATACGTACTACTGATTTTGCACGATTCTACCATCAAGTAATTTGGTACTATGTTGTTACATATTCGCCATATGGCCCCATTGTAATAAGGTTGGTTCACATTCACCACCTTCAGATAGGTGTCGATATGTCCTGACATATTGCTCATAATGGGTTCGGCCCAGAATATCACCCATATGTTTAGATAGGTATAGGCATAAGCATACGACGTAGTGAGATTTACAAATTTCGTAAAGTAAATAAGCTCAAACTTAAGTTAATTCATGGTTTTCATTGCACCGTTCACCCCAGAATTTCATCCACAAATATTTATAGGAAATATGCTAGTTGTATTCCGAATTAAAAAAAAATTATACAGGAACGTAATTTCATAATACACAATTCCGTACCGAACATTGGCGCGAATTCCATCAGATCAACGATTTTCTGTCTTGGCGCGGTGGTCCAGTGGAAATATGGCTGGTTGCTAATGCCATGCGGAGTTGCAGTATGACGGTTCGATCCTCGACCGGGGAGATGGTGATCAACAAAGTAAACTAATGGGGGCATGACTGTCGGCTGGTTAGCATGTGGAAATTGAAGCCGCGCATTGACAGTGCGGCAATAAAATAAACACATATACTGCCAGCGCCGTGATGGAGTCATATTACAATAGGCTTAAAGAGCCTAGGATTGAATCGTGGCAGATGCATTCACAGATAGTCCCATATGAATTGTCAGAGTGTCAGTATATCATACATGTGAAAGCTGGTCGGCTAAACTTATACTTTTGTCTCGGCGCGGTGGTCCAGTGGAAAGATGTCTGGATGATGTTGCCATGCGGAGTTGCAGTATGACGGTTCGATCCTCGACCGGAGAGATGGTGATCAACAAATTGAACTAATGGGTGCATGACTGTCGGCTGGTTAGCTTGTGGAAATTGAAGCCGCACGTTGCCAGTACGTCAATACAATACATACTAATAAAGTATCAAAGGATTAAAAAAAATGTTTACTATACAGTAATTTCGTCATATGCAATTTAGTAGTGGCACACCATTGTCAAATTCCAATAACAATATCAATAACTATATCCGGTACCAGAATATCTCTACATGCCGTGTTGCCAATTTTCGAACATAATGCCATGTAGAACTCACTATGTTCTGGTGCTGTGCGAAATATTGTAATAATTCTACCACCAAATATTTATTATAGTAATGTGAAAATATTTCCCATATTATTAGCCGCGTGTACTGGTAGAAGCTGACTTACCAGGCTAATACCCTAACATTTGTACATATGGTCAACAAGATCGTCATCATTACAACGGTTGAGGACGATTTTGGCCTTTTAGTCGATCAAAAATATTTGATTTAATAGTTTGTCACTGTTTCCAGTAAAGATATCGTTTAATAGGTGACATAGATACGATAGCTAAATGAAACAGACCACTATGTCGTGGCTGTTTCCCACTGGGTCTTCCGTCAGAATGTGTTCTACTATATTATTTTCGTTGGAGAAAGCTAGCTTCACGGTATTGGTTCTATCCTGGCCACTTAACTTTGTTGAAAAGAGTATCTGTCGGTACAGATCGGGGTCCGGTATTGCATCAAAAATATACTTGCATTGTGCATTTTCACTAGCATTGCAGTGTATATTTCACCAATATATTTCCGGGTAATAAGCGCTTCACGTCTGTTTAAGAACGTATCAAGATTTAGGTTTAAAATATTGTTTACAGTCTTCTTTGATATGTTTGAATGGGTGTCAGGGTATGTACTGCTTCTTGCGCCAATTTTCTACTAACTGGGTTGCAAGTTCTGTTGATTTCTTTATCTTTACAAGTTGTTGATACCTAATGACCCAAGTTTGATCTGCTACTCTATGTTGATGCAGTATTGCAATTTTCTCATCACTGGCTGCTCTTAATTCTGTCTGTTCCTCTCTCTGTTAAGGAGTTTGGCTTGGAGAAAAGGATGGATGGAAAAATTGTTGGACTGACCAAAAATATAAGCTGCTAATACTGCCCATATTTTTTGCAAGAAATATTCCTTCTTTTGTGGTATTGTCCGCCTATGGTTTTGTCATGAGTGGCTTTTATGCCTTTATATAACTTCATTTTTTCATGAAACAGTTGAGTTTATTCTCAGAATTTTAATAACCTCCGGGCACGCTATTTACCATTGATGCCTTGGATCAATATGTGTACTTGTTCAAAGTAGGTTTTGCCATAACACATTTCATTTTGATACGTCGGTCCATATAATGTTGAGATAAATTTTGATCTATGCGCATCGCATTCCAAGCTAAGCTCTGACAACTTCGTACGCGTGTCGGTGTCAGTTTTAATCATTGCAATCGGAATTCCCGCGATCTAAATATCAAGCTCATTGTAGAGGTAAGCTGTTTAATATTTAGAAAGTAATTTGGCATGGTGCTGAGACGGGGTGCGGAGCGGTGGGAGGGTTGAGGGATGTGGAGGGTGGTGGTCTGTGGAGGGAGAGGCCTGTTACTGCGTATTGCAGTAGCGGCTCCCATTCAAATTAGTTTCAAAATAGGCAAACAGATGGGTTTTTTAGTTCACAAAACAGATGCTATTCGCAGGCTTCACGAGGGGCAATTCGATTTTCTGGATGGATCTATATGGTATGTTGATTGTGACTTCAGTTAACCTGTGATATATTTCAATGTGACGTCAGAGACTCGAGCGACATATCAGATCCACCCATTTTCCCAGCAGCAATTATATTTTAATCTTTCAACCAGGGCCTGCACCTCTATGCAGCGTGATAAATACGGTGATAGCGTGTTCTTTACACATATTCTAATGGATGAATTCAATCTTACAGGAAAGTATATGACGTCATAATCAATTATGTCATATGTAGGCTGACGTGACACAAAAATGCGTATTGAATGACCTAATTGGTTCTGTCATCGAGCATCAAATAGTCCGCTCATTGTAAGAATGGTATGCTTTTTCTATTTAATAAACATGTTGTTGAATATTTTGAAACTAATTTAGCTGAGCAGCTTTTGTTGCCATACCAATTATGTTTCAAACTAGTCAACAGGTTAGCTGTATAGTTACCATGTTGCTGGGATTCAGTATCCAACTATATACATCGATCCCATCAGCTGCGCTCCATCGGCATAACTTAACTAGAGATGAGCCAGGACGGACATAGCTAAAAGTGGATTCGTATATTGTATGACCGTGAACATTACAAGAGATGGCGCATATGCATTGCATGTATGCTAACTCTAACGTTCTGCATGTCGACCGAATCAAATCTCTGTTACCGTATCCACTGATAGGTCTTACCAGCGGGTCTGGTATCAGCGCAGTATCAACTCCGTAAAAGTGACCAATTCCAATGTCCCGATCATCACTGATACCGGTACCGGGCTGTTATGGAAACCATTGATAGTTCACTAATACAGATTATGGCCCGTATTTTAGAAGCTTCCTTTAACACTAAGGTCTCCTTTACGTCTATTGTTCCCATGTTAAGGTGACCTTATGCTATTCCAGATCATACCTTTATTGCGTAGAAAAGGCTTCCTTTAAATCGCGTCCTAACCTAAAGGTAGCGTTGAATTTGGAACGCACCTTTAGTTAAAGGAGTCCTTTATTTTCGGTTAGGATTTCCTTTATTCCTAAGGTTGGTCAGACGCTCCCTTAAGACCTTCCTTACACATAAATCGGACTCATTTCCCATACGAACTTTTGAATCAGTAGGATGGCTAACTACTTAAATCAACTCACTAACATCAGGAGGCTTCATAATATGAACGATATACATCCACGACGATTTCGGCATGTGATCTATGTGAACCCAGATGCAGACAGAGACGATGAACAGTTTACAAAACGATATCGCTTTACTAATGAAGGATTTACTGAGCTTATGGAGATATTGCAAAAATGATTTGCCTGAACCACTTGACAACCGAGGAAACCCAGTGCCACCACGTATTCAGCTTAAAGCTGCTTTGCGGTTCTATGCCACTGGAAGCTTTCAAATTGTTGCAGGTGATTTGCTGGATATTTCACAGTCTTCCGTTAGCAAGATTGTTGCCAAAGTTTCCAAGGCTATTGCTAGAAAACGTGTTCAGTTCATTCGGTTTCCGGAGGGACAAATAGTGCCAACTATGCAGAACAGATTCCGAGAAATTGCTAGATTCCCACATGTTGTTGGCCGTGTGGATGGCAGTCATGTTCCTATACAATCACCAAGTGTAGTGAATCGTGAGATATCCAGGTGTAGAAAGTCATTTATGTCGTTGAATGTACATGGTATATGTGATGCTGACTTAAAATTCACTAATATCGTGGCCAGGTGGCCTGGATCTACACATGACTCACGGATTTTCGGCAACCGTCTAATCTGTACTCGGTTCGAAAACAACGAACTCACTGGTTTGTTACTTGGCGATCAAGGCTACCCATGCCGACCATTTCTTTTGACGCCCTTCAGGAATCCCGACGGCCCAGATGACAATAATTACAATCGATCTCAGAAGAGAACACGTTCAATTGTAGAACGGATGTTTGGGGGTATGGAAGCGTCGCTTTCCGTGCTTAAAGTTTGGATTACGATGTAAAGTAACAACAGTTATTGCAGTAATTGTAGCGACAGCTGTGCTTCACAATGTTGCAATCGATCTCAGGGAACGGGCATTTTTGGAAGAGGAAGTTGACCGCGGAATGGAAGATGGTGGTGAAGATGAAACTGTAAACTTGCCAAATGATATGCTTGGGAACGCTATGAGACGAACAATTGTTCAACACTATTTTTCGTGAACACATACATAACTTTCTTTATTCATTAAATGTATGACATTTGTTGATAAATATTATACAGAGAGTAATCTTGTTTATTTTGTACATCGATCCTTATTACTATGTTTTGATCTAGCCGTGTTATGAACTGTTGCTGCAACTTAATCAACTTCATCCGTTCGACATGCTTTTCTTCGTCGAACATAATCTGCTGCTTCAGACGTTTCACTTGAAGCTTATGTTCGCTCTCGTGCCTCGTTAATGCTCTGTCCAATGCAGACGAATTAGAGGTACATGTGTCATGTTCATCAGTTGATTTACGTTTTCCCTCCCCCCTTATTGAAGCACGCATAGCCGATGATTCTGCTGACTTTATTTCAGTAGACCCACTTTGCTGTACAACCTTAGATGTAAATGCCACCAGAGCGTCTGAATCTTCAGGATTGTTCACCGGAGCTAAAATAACAAGAATGACAATCAAATTAATAATTTACTGTGAACGTGTATTAGTAATGGTTGTAGATATAGATAGATTGGTGGGCATGGGGAATGTAGCATTATCTCCCTCCCTGCGTCCCTCCCTCCGTCCCTCCGTCACTCCATCCCTCCCTCCCTCCGTCCCTCCATCCCTCCCTCTCTCCCTCCATACATCCCTCCCTCCGTCCCTCACTCTCTCCCTCCCTCCCTCCCTCTCTCTCTCTCCCTCTCTCCCTCTCTCCCTCCCTCCCTCCCTCCCTATCTCTCTCTCTCTCTCTCTTTCTCTCTCTCTCTCTCTCTCTCTCTCTCTCTCTCTCTCTCGCGCGCTCTGTCTCTCTCTCTACAAATGCCTTTCACACTCTGCAATCATAAATTATCAATTTTCTTGAATTCCATCCAATGGTTTCGTGGTAGTTTTACTATAAGCAATTTACCGCCGACACCCTCACCCATCCTCCACCACCACCACCACTCACCCATGTGGGCGGAGTCTAATCCAAATGTTATCTTGCAGAACGTACAAATTTGGTTAATTTCCATCCAACACTTGGGGAGGAGTTAGCGTAACTGACAGATCGACAAACGGAGACAATTACAATACCCCAAACGATGTTTTCGTGGGAATAATTAGTAAGATATATTTATCAAAATGTGAACCTTAAACCATAATTGTAATTTATGCCGTGACCTTGACATTTGACCTCGATGTCACTAACTTATTATGACCTAATGCGTTTGATGTAATTGTTATAGGTAATATAAGACTTGAGAGTGTACTGTAGCAAACTAGGCCTGTTTAATGAGGTGCAACAAGTGTAAAAAGTAAATGTAAAAATACCTTGTAAATGATACCCTGTATCATCATCAACGTCGATATCCAATGGCTTTAATACGTCATTACATATAGATGAAACTATGTGAGACATGTCATCAGCAGCTGATGCCGGATCCGCAGGACCACCGCCCGTTGCATACCGATCGTTCTTCTCTTTGCTAACATCCTTCTTAGCCTTAGTTTTGATATTATCCCAGACTTTACGCAGTGTTTTTAGATCAGTTGGTTCAATGCCTTTAATATGTTTGCACTATTTTGTCTTTGCTCAATAACTGCTTTTTCCTTGCCAATTAACTGAAGCAGTAAATGCTTTTCAAGTTCTAAAAACACCCTCCTCCTCTTTATCGAAAAACTTGTTTCATCCATATTAAGCAATGATTAATGCACGACGCGCTTTAGCTTTCTATAGTAAACTGTTGAAGCAATTAATTGTAAGTAGTTGATTAGCATTGAATGCGATTTACCCAAGGTGCTATGTGCACGAGATAACCATTTCCCACTCTCATTCTCACATTGGTTCAGTCTACTATGCTCATCTATACTATGCAATGTAACACATGTGACGAAAGCTGCGTGAAAATCAACCAACATTTGGCTGGAATGCCCTCAACCAGTCAGATAGTTTATGGAATTCAACGTGGCTTTCAAAGGCCCCTTCAGTATATCGACTAGTGTACCTGAGCATTAGTACATGCCTGAATTGGGTGTATCAATTTAGACGGACTGCAATTCATAAAAATGTTCATTTCACTGTGTGTATTGTCTGTACAAGTATAGCATGCCATCACAGGTGCAAATAATGAACGTACAAGAACATGATCGGTTGAAATGTACATGACCAATCTAAATAAAACTTATATGAATATCCAGATCTTACTTAGGGGAAATATTGAAAGCCAGCTTATTATTTGCAGAATGCATTTATGACACATGCCCATCTTCAGTCTGTCTGTCTGTCCACCTCGCCCACCAGCTCGTCTGTCTGTCTGCGTGTAGCTATTTTTCGTAAACTAATAAACAAATTTGCTTCAAATTTTTGGATTAGAAATGGTGTTACACTAAACTAGAATTCACAAAATATGGGATAGATCCTAATTATGAAATAATGTTCCAGATCTCGGAAGTTATTACACAAACTTACTCCAAACTTTAGCAACAGAACTGGGCTTCCAGTCCACTAGGCCTCCCAGAGTTTATCATGAATGATGAATCGGATCTAGATTTTCAGACACAAGTTCGAATCCGGATATGTTTTATTATTGTTTCCCGAGCTTCTCGGAAATCTACAACTCCGGGGCCCGTATGCATAAAGGTGGTTTAGCAAGAGTTTAGCTCACACCGGGTGTAAGTTTTCATTTACACCACTGTTCATATGCATATAGGTGGTTTAAGCTAAACTGTGGTTTAATAGTAAACTTAGCTTAAGAGATTATATGCATACGGATGGTTTAGCTTAAACAAAGGTGTAAAAATCGCAAAATATGCCAGTTTTCCTAAACCTACTCCGGAGAAGGTTTAAGCGTGGTGTACCTTCCAAGATGATCTGATATCACTCATTCGAATTCCGTTTTTATAGCAATATGACGGTTGATTCTATTCCGTGAAGCAGCTAGAAAATAATGATATTTGCCAGATTCAGTTCTTACTTGACGCTGGCGCTATTAGTCTTATTGACAACGATGGTGGCACGATAACGACGACGACGACGACGATGGTGGTGGTGGTGGTGGTGGTGCTGGTGGTGGTGGTGGTGGTGGTGCTGGTGGTGGCGGCGGCGGCGGCGGTGGTGGTGATGATGATAATGATGATAATGATGATGGTGCTCGTGCTGGTGTTGGTAGCGCTGCAACGACGACGACGAAGGCGGCGTTGCTTGTAGCTGTATGTGTTGAGGTAGCAGCGAAGGCGCTGTCGCTCGGCAGATTGGTTGATCGATTAGCTGTCGAGCATGGAATATGGTAGCAGTAGGAGGAAGGGGAAAGGAGGCGGCGGAGGAGGAGTGTGGAGGAGGAGGGGGTGGAGGAGGAGGAAGTGGAAGGAGGGTGGATGCAAAAGATGACTGTGGTAGAGGAGAGTGAAGAGGAGTAGAGGTGTTTGGAGATGATGGGCGGGGGGAAGAAGACGATGCAGTGTATGTAGAGTATATTGGTTGGGGAGGGCAAAGAGAAGGAGGTTATGTTTAGCTTAAACTAGTGTAAAGTTACACTTTCTTTTTGCATATGGGCCCGGGGAACTATATAAAAGCGAGATTTGCTATAGTTTGCAATCCATGATTGCCTATTTTCATTGGAACGCTTTATAATCGGCTAAGGAAATCCTTTTGTAAGGACTTCCTTAATAACGGCCACCTTTACACCGATCAGCTAGCGAAGGAACTCCTTTTTAAAGGAAGTGGATAAGGTCGATTCTGAAATATAATATACTTAAGGCCTCCTTATTAAAGGATTCCTTTAGATAAGGCTACCTTACGAAAGGAGGCATTATGGCAAAAATAAAGGACACTTCTAAAATACGGGCCATAATCTCTGTCCGCGAGTGGCCTATACTCGTTTCTAGGCAGATTTCTTTGCAGATTACCGCTCGCTCACGTCATTCCCAGTGTACGGGCATAGACGTCCTTGATTGACAGCTTTTGCGCTCCGTCTCAGTTTTAGTTTATTTACACCCAGATCACAAAGAGACATATGGGGGACGATGACTTTACAGTATTTACAGGTTATGGCGGCTAGACATTGTGATAATTAACGGCATCTTGGTCATAATTCATCAATTGCATTATTGTTAATTATATTAGCAGTATCATCACATTGATCCGCATTGACATTGCCACTAAGTAACCCTTTTATGATGAGGCCGGTCGTAACCGATCTCTGCAGTGGTATCGAAAAGTCCATTCCTTGGTCTGGAGAAGACGATCGCCAAATATCCACCACCTAAAAGACTGGCTCCATGTCCGAACCAGACATTCCAGTGGTAGATTTCTCAACAATAGTCCCTGCCTGTCCGTAAACTGACACTCGATGCGCACATATGTTGCTTTTTGACGACACATTTAGACATTAAAAAGGCTAAATATGTTATCAAGCGTTTTCTTATAACTATTTGAATTGGAATTTCTCCGATCTCGCCATATATCATATACTTCGGTGTACTCTTTTTAACTTTTAGAACGTATCGTAGAAAGTCTAGATTTACTTCCTATAGTAAGCTGCAATTTTCTATTCCTATGACTTCAGCACCATATAATAGAATCGGCTCGATCATTTGATGGGACGATTTAACGTAGCAGTCAATTGGTAAGTCCAGTTCACTGGAGCGACAGTGCAGTGCGAACGTGGCTTTGCGGGCTCATTCTGATATGTTCTTTTCAGCTAGGAGGAGACGACTATTAGAAGAAAAGAGTATCCCGAGATATTTGTAGCTATCCACTATTTCTAGCTCTTTCGTCTTTAAATATAAATTTAATTTGCTATAGTATCTTTTAGTGCTGCCAAAAAACATATTTTGTTTTGTCTATATTAATCTTAAGATTCCATATATCGCAGTATTCGTCAAAAGCGTTTAGGGTTTCCTGTAGATCATTTGTGTTGTTTGCTAACATAGCGGTGTCATCAACATCCAGCAGGATTAATAACGTGAGTAAGATGTTCAAATCTTCTTCCTCGTTCCTCGACCTCAAATTTGGATATGGAATTTAGCAGCTCGGATGTGGATATCCCGTAGTCTATAACACTATTATTTCTTGTCGTTACTTTGCCTATGTTTGCGTCAGTACTACTCTGCCGTTACGTATATAGAGGTTATTATATTTACATAGGTCACCTAGCCTGTGGCCATATTTATCCAGCCGATTTCTATCTTGTGATATGAGTTTTGGGACCTCAGCTTCCGGGCCAGTTACTATATCGCAGGGCTCGATGTCTACACATCTAAGGAAAGCTTCGTCGCTTCTTAGAAAATCATCTATTTGACCAATTTTTACTTTTATGTCGCCAATTAGTAGGAGTAACTTTGATCTTGTTGAAAACCTAATGATATCACGCTCTAATTCTCCAAATGCATCTAAAGATGAATACGCTGAAGTTTCTGGTGGAATATAGATGCAGCCAATTATTATTTCATTGTTTACATGTTTGGGATACCGAGCTCC
>CM067364.1:14350120-14352620 GCA_034401795.1 Chaetoderma sp. LZ-2023a
AGTTAAGGACATTTCCTATCAGCCCCTGGCAACCACTACCCTGATAGTGCATCAATATTTCGATTCTGTAGCCTCTGGATGTGCGTGCTGGTCCGCCGGATACTCTCACTCCACGGCACCGCAAGCACATGCCATGTTGGGGCGAGACTGCTGGTTAGCTGCGGATCTCGGGGTTGAGGATCCGGTGTTGCGCGTTTCCGGATTGCTCAAAGACCAACTTCGAGAGCTGGTGGAATGCTCACGTTCCAGTGGGGGCCGAGCAGCCATCGTCGCGGAAGTTGAACCTCATTGTCTCATCTACGCTAGTTGTGTCACCGGTGTGATGGTGCATTAGCTCCACCTACTGCCTAGACATAATTAAATCCATACATTAAATACAAAGTAACAGACAAACAATGGTACTCGTTTGCTGCTACAAGAGAGAAGCCAAGTACATAGGGTCAAGTTGATGACTCGTCATCATGGTCCTCGCCAGGTTTACCTAACAGATCATACTCCGTGAGGCATCCTCGCAAACGAGGGTCCTAGCGCGGCTGCTTAGCGCGTTTAATATAAACTAAATTAACCCTTAACACAAACAGTATTTGTTGCAAGAGGAAAGTGCCTCTCTCGGGCCTCCATGACAGTTAAATCCCTACAACACCGAAGCAGCTGAGGAAGAGAGATGGCATAAAGGGCCACTCTCTTGTTCAACTATGCTATGTAAAAGAGTCAACCTAGTGAAATTATAATTTAATGTGATGCACGCTGTACTATTACGTGAAGATGGGGTGGATGATTTTCGTAGAATTCAACACCGTCACCTTATGTAAGTTCAAAGAATTAGTAGTTGCCGCTTTATTTATGTGGTCCTTCTACTAGATGCTAACCTATTATTTACGCTGTGTGTCCAGACCCGGGTTAAGCCGCAAATGGCACTGTATCTCACTATTTTAAACGTATACACCTGACCGGCGAGAATGCTCGGTGACCGTATGGGCTCGGTGACCGTATGGTCACCCTTATGGAGCATCCCCCCTCAGTTAGACAGCGTGCGGATATGTCACGAGGCGGCAGCTCCAAAATGATATGATGATCCGGTCACCACCTCATCATTACCACATATAACAGAACAGGGATAAGTCGCATTACATAAGCATTGAAAAGCATATATAAGCGTTTGGTGGAGACAAAGAAACAGCTATCCATCTATAGTGATCTTCCCGTGAGGCCGTTGTGGGCTCCATTACCGCACCCAGTCACTTGTAGAGTTAGACGGAGAGCTGTGTCCTGTCAGTCACCAGCGCGCGGGGGGGGGGGGGGGGGGGTGGGAGGGGGGAGGGGGGGGGGTCATGTGAGATCCCCACCCTGCGACTAACATTTGACCTGTCTTAGGATTATGTGAACTCGCCTAGAGATGCACTGCAGGCCAGTTATTCTAATATTTTTGCAGTGCTTCCTACTTTGACGTGGTTATCTAACTAACTAGTCTCCGAAGATACAGGGAGAATGTGTTCGGTCATCGACAGTTTGTTTCTAAACGCTCAGAAACCCAAATAGTTTCAAAGTCAGCTCTAAACAATGTGGCGGAGGGAGGACCAAACAATTAGTAAGCTCGGTGGCTGCAGCAGCGTATACAGAGAAAATCACTCTTATATTCATAAGAATAGGAGGCCTTATAGTATATGAGCTAAAATAGTCCAGGTTTATTTAGCCGCATGGCAGGTTCGCTTAGTGAGAATATGAACAGCGACCTCATAGAAAAATTGATGCTATTGGGGAACAAGGGGGTGCGGTTGTAGTTGCTGTATTGTGTAGGCTAGCGAACTGCGGTTCCAACGTTTTTTTTTAGAAAAGTAAGTAAAACATATACAACGAGAATGGCTACTGCCATATAACTAACTATCACCATACTGAATAATGAGACGTCACACGAACTTGATGGTGCCTGCTAGTCATCGGCATAAAATAATAATAATATATACAGTTTAAAAGATAAACTATAAAAAATGCGGTCTCTGATGACCGTGCGATACCTGTTAGTCATCAGTGCCTGTTACAGAAAGATAATACAATAATATAATACTATAACAGAGGAGTACCTATTAGTCATCGGTATGGAAAAAGTTATGGAATCTCAGTAGTTGAAAATGTCACATATTTGGAACGCGAGATGGCACGATGCGGAAGTTAGCTGTTAGGAAAATCTGCAGGGGAACTGTCTGATGCAGCTCACTCTCAGGAACGGTGAGGAATAACTGTTGCCGATGCGGATGGCTAGTAGTTAGTCACGTTTATACACAGTGTAGATACTTTAAACGGTGTTTAGAAAGTGCTGTACTGGTGTGGAAGTTTGAAGCTGCCATGTAGTTATGAAGGGCTACAGTTGAAAGTTAGTAAAAGCGGATGCTTTCTGGCGGATCATAAGACGCGGTGCACAGCTTAGCGGCGGTGAATCGGGCAATGGTCCCTGACTGCAGTCGAAATGTTTAAAACTGTGCACTACGCATGCACGGAATTG
>CM067364.1:14357620-14490120 GCA_034401795.1 Chaetoderma sp. LZ-2023a
AACAGCGTTCGTTAGTAATAATGGCACGTTTCGCCATTTGTTGATGATTTAAAACTAATTTTGGCAGAAATTCCCTAACGGTATTATCTATTAGAAGAAAGAAAATCGTGTGAATAAGCCTAAGAAAATCTAGTGTTAAGGACATTGCACATATTCGCTGGATTAAAACCTATTAGTCAGTCTCACTGTGTAATTTCGTTGGAACCTCTTGTTAATTTTTGGAAACATGCATCTTTGCAAAGTATTTATAATGACAATTATAAAAAACAAGGTTTCCATTTTTTTCTGACAAGGTTCAAGGTCATTTAGAGGTCAGTGAAGGTCAGTTATGACGTCATATACAGTTTCCTGCTACGTGCGATGTAAATACGGATTATATAATGGCATCCTGCATATCAAATTAAAGCTTATTAAAATGCATTGTCAAAAAACCTATTGATTTCTTTTTTACTCTTTAACGGAAAACGGTATTCATCGCGGAAGTTACGCCATAACGTAAACTTGTTACCGTGTGGCCACGTTTCGCATTTAATCAGTCTGAGTATCGAATTTCAGGGAAACTTTCTATTAATTTTTGGGAAACACAGTTTTGCCAAGTATTTATCATGAAAGTTCTGGAAAAAGTTCTTTTAATTTTTCTGAGTAGCTCACGGTCAATTAGAGGTGAATAAAGATCAACTATAATGGCATATAGATGTTCCCATGAGAGATTTAATTGCCAATCAAACCATGTTGCTTATCCAATTAACGCTTTTTTGAAATTACGTCATGGCACAAAATCCTCACCGTGTTAGCATTCCATATCAAAGTTAAGAGGCATCCACTTTTAATTAATTGTCTCTATCATCACCATCATCACTTACGCTACCGGCCTTAGGCTCTTCATTTTCACAGTCAGAGCACAAACAAAGGTCTGTGCATGTTAGTCCTTTTGATCTACATGTACACCTGGTAGATACACAATGTGTCGTTTTGCAGGAACAGTTAACAAGTTCTAAAACTGCAGATGGTGCTGGCAATAATTGTGTAGTTACTGGAACTAGATCGCCATTTGTTTTCTTCCACCAATTAGCACATGGATCTAAATGCACCTGTATTGGGAGAGTAGCCTTACTCCAAATAGAAGCCTGTAAATGTGCACTCAGTATATGCTCATACTATGTTGCATCAGTTGGTGGTAACTGGTCACTTTCTACAGAAAATGTGCAGAATAAATACCACCGTAAAGGTTTCAGCTCTTGCAGTATAACGCCAGTCGGGCAATATGCCTGCCACACAAAAGTGGAACGTACTTTCACAGTCTCATCATTGAGATCACCTACTTTACTCATATCTTTGAATGCCTCTATTACTTTTGCATCCGCTTTGAAAAACAACTTAAACCATAGTGTCTTGCTCTTACCAGAAAACCATCCCATTGAGTCGCAGCCGGTGAATGCATGAAATCCCATGAGAGATTCTGCTACATCAGACCCTAGAGCATCAATTAAAGGTTTACTCTGTATTTTGCCGGATACAATAGAAATTGAGACATTTTGAACCATCTTAGAATAATGACCTATCACTAGAATTAGTACATCAGCATCTGGTGAGAAAATACAGAGTTCTCCAGCTTGTGGTGTCAGTTCACTTGCATATAATGCAGGCCATATCATAAGTGTATCTGCCTCTTCATGGTTATTTAATTCCAAAACGCCTTCAACCTTGCTGGAAAAGGTCTTTCCCGCTGCTGATACATAGAACATCTTCCCCTGTTCCCTGAAATGAGTCAAACACTTGTCAGAGAGATAAGCTGTAAGGTCCTGTTTGGGTTTTTTCTGATGAAAGAATCATTTGCATGCTGGTGTTGGAAATATTTGTGCTAGCGGTGACTGTATAGGCAATTGCTGACCTTCCTTTCCCTCATTTTTTTGCGTGTAGTGGCCTTTAGGGAACCAGGTGTAGTCCAGGGTAAATTTTCTTCATTTTTTGCAGAACCACCATTCCGTCTACAATTGCTATTTTCAGACCAGATAGAGACATTTTTTTTTATTGTTCTGTTCCAGATATAGAGAACTCTGGATGTACGTGTGGTTCCTCTTCACAAATTTCTACTTCATTTGTCGAGTCTTGAGTGTTGTCAGCCTTTTGCTGAAGCACGTAAATGCGTTTTTGCCTTGTCATTGCATGCCAAAATCGTGCCATCTGAAGCAAATAAAGCCCGTGGATTAACAGTAAATTCATATTGACCAATGGCCGAAGGCAAATCAATTTCTCTGCTTTTCCTCGCAATAACTATTAGCCTATCAAATAGTGACTTTGTCTCTTTTAGTTCCATGGTTTGGGCCTTGGATGTTACCAGCTTCTTTCTGTGCTGATAAGTGTAGCCCTTGAGCTTTTGTCGTGTTATTGGTGCCCACAGACTAACATCGCCATGAAAACGAGCTGATACATAGTCTTCAACCATCTTCTGTTCAAGTTCGTCAAACTGCACTATGTCGTGTACGGCTTCTTGTGGTATTACAGCATGTGTAACCATATTAGATAGTATGTCATTTTCCTCTACTCTGAATGGATTGCAGTAAGACAATATTGTATGCTTTAACTTGTCTGCCATAAGATGGGTACGTATGATGATTAACTTTAGTAGGCCGTGGCGCTTACGGGTTGCATCAGTACTAAGAAACTGTGACTTATACTGTTGACTGATTCTGGCTAATTCTGGGCCAGCTAGAAAAAATCGTTGCCTTGCGTTAGGATTTGTCGATGTTCCAATCAGTTCCCTGCTTTCTTTCATTCCGTTGTTTTACATTTTGCACGCATGGTCTGGACCAATTGACACAAATGGTATTTCACTCATTGTGACAGAGAAATCACCGGAGACAAAGGCAGTCCAAATTTTATGATCCGTCTTTTCCAGTGCTTTCATATCGGAGAGATACCGAGGTCAACGCCTTTTGTATATGCTCCTATCCATTGCAAAGAATATCTTAGTCAGTTCTGCTCCTGCCTCTAAATGTAGATACCAATCCTTCATTCTCGTTGCTTTAATGAATTTCAATAGACTGTCAATGTGTACCATGTAACTTAACATAGCCTTGAACATCATATTGTTTACTGATCTAACTTCAGTAAACTCTTGAAGTCTTTCTTCAATTCCATTTCCTGCAATGATGTTTTGGATTTCTTCGTGTACCCCTCGTGTGAACACATCTGAGCACACGCTACCAACTCTATATAAACTGGTCTAATTTATGTCTGCTTGTTAGCCTATATCCAACGGTGGCCAATCATCAGGTTTGGCCGACATGTATAAAGAAGTAATAGACAAATTATTTTATTGACGTCGAGATTTCTGAATCCATATACATAGGGGCAGCTACTGCCATAGTGTATCAACAATTTAAAACGATTTTCACCGCCCTGAAACATATTATTAATAACATCATCCCAACATTTGGAATTAATGCATTGAATAATAAGTAACTGAGAAACAAATGTATTTCTTAACGGATCCACTACTTAAAAATCCCATAGTTTGCGATGCATCGAAAAACCATAATGGTCATAACTTTATGTTTTTTAGTATGTATTCACATCATATTGAAACGTCTAATAGATAAACGTTACTAAGGCAATATTTGCCAAGTTTTGTTCTAAACCATCAATTATGGCGGCGCGGGTTACTATTATTAACGAACTCTGCTAGCGATTTAAAGGCCATGGCCTAACTTCAACCCCAAAATGATCCCCAGACAAAAACAAAGATGCCCTATTGATGTTCACAATGACCGATATAATGCAACTAGCATGGATAGCATACTATGCTAAATGTTGCCTGCCACATGTACGTCGTTCGATATTGCTACCCTGGTAACTGTCAGAATGGAAGTACTAGCCAGATTCAATTTACATATTATCAAGACAAGCCCACGGGATTAACATCTATTAAGCTGTCATTGACACTTGAAAACACCCACACTAGAGCTATGCCATCTTAATTTTAATTGATTTGAATATCCTTATTTTTTTTAAACATGTGTAATCAAATTTTATAATGTCCCTATTCACGAACATTAACGATGAGAGAAATATACTCCACTTGTAATACTCAATTATTTTAATTTTGAGCAGACGATGATACAACGACTGGAAGTGCTTCTGAGAGATCCATCATAGATAGTAACCATGTTCTATTCATGTAATAAGAATATGAATCAGTCATGCTATTGCATACGAATCAATAATCCATGACATTCGTGGTCATGGACATCTTTGAAATACTTCCAGCGCTAAGAAAGGGTTTTGGCACTCCACCGTGTTGGTTCGATACCATGGGAAGAGTGCTCTGCCCAGTTCTGATGCTGCAATCTTGTAACGTCTTCAGCCGGAGTATATCGTGCTTCACTTGTGGCAAAGCTGCCATTTATCAGTGGATGCAGATTAGTATGCGCCCAAAGATTACTTCCGTAAACAGGACGAGATGTACAGTATCATACACACGGTACATATGAACACTGCCAAGGATAGCACTAAGCATATCTTGTATGTTCAACGTATGTTTTGACATAGCTCATTTCATGTTGATACGTCGGCCCATATAATATGGAGATGCATCTCGATCTATGCATATCCCATTTCAAGCTAAACTCTGACCATTACTTACGTGTGATGGTATCCGGTTCAAACATTGAAATCTGAATTCCCTGAAACTAAATAGCAAGGTCATGATGATGGGAAGCTGTTGGCTATTTGGGAAGTAATTTGACTCGGGTGGACGTGGGCTGTCACTGGATATGGCAGCATCGTATACCAGTCAAATTAATTTTAAATATGCAAACATATGGGTTTTTTCAAAGATTTACAGTTTTTTAAACACATACAATTCGTAAACTTCATGACGGATATTTTGATTTGCTATACATTATGTTGATTGCGACTTCAGTTAACGTGTGATTATAACGTAAGAAGAGCCTTGAGCGACAGATTCACCTATTGCCCCAGCAGCAATTTTATTTTTGCCTTTCGCCCAGTGACTGCCTCTCTATTCAGCCTGTTGAATACAGTGCCTTCATGTTCTTTACACATATCCTAATGGATGAATCCAATCTTGAAGTCAAGTATATGATATCATAATCAATCATGTCATATTTATACTGACGTCGGACTCAAAAGGTGTAATGAATGACGTAACTGGCGAATGACGTAACTGGTTACATCAAATAGTCCGTTTGTTGCAAGAATTATAGGCCTTATCTATTAAATAAACATGCTGTAGAATATTTTGCAACTAATTTAACTGGGCGCTGTTGCTGCCATACACACTATGTCTCAAGATATTCTACAGGTTAGCTGTATAGTTACCAAGAAACTGGGATTCTGGTAACTCTGTATCGAAATATATAAATCTATCCCAACACCCGCACACCATGGACAGAGCTTAACTGGAGATTGACCAGACATAGCTAAAAGTGGATCCATCCGTTGTATGTCCCCAGAGAGTACAAGAGAGCACACGTATGCATTGCATGTATGCTAACTCTAACGTTCTGGGAGTCAATATGTATATGTGATGGTATTGTAAATTAATACCACGTCAAAATGTCGGTTAAGCAAATGTGTGTGTCAGATTCTATTCCTATGACGTGTATACTACTTGTCGATATGATAACACGCTCTGTGGCGCTATGTCGGGATGAGTTGACCGATTCTGTTTATTCAGGATCAACCGTAGACATAATCAATGCTATCGTGGGAGCTATTACAGATCCTTCCCAGTAATCGAGTTTGCTTAGCACCAAGTGCTCAAATAATTTCTATTTAGCTCTGAAAATTGCATTATGGTAAAATAAGTATAGTTACGAAAGCTATGACTTGGTCCAAGAAAGCGTGTCATTCAGGTTTACACGTAGAAATAAGAAAGCTGTTGAAAATGGGTTAATGCCGTGGCCGCGGCGCACATAATTTAATCAATAGATTTTCCCCAGAACAATTATAGAGTGATTCAGTTCTAGCCCTGGCCATTGCTAGGTACGCACCGCTCATGTTGTATGCATGTCGGTATCTGTTTTAAGATTAACCGTTTTTCCCAATGAATTCACAGAAGGTAAATATACAGGTAAGTAGTTGGATATTGTGATTCAAATTTGACTGCGAGATGTTGCTGCCTATTTTGAAATTAATTTCAGAGAGTTGCTGTTGTCTATGGTAGTACCACATCTAAAAAATTGGCTGCAAACTAGTGGAGTAGATATGTGACCGGGATGTGCACTTCTTGAAGGAAGCATACAACTTTGCCCTAGGGGCTTTTTGAGTATGCTGATTTAAAAAATGGCGGTAACCACGAAGGCAGTCAAACTTTTCCCGCCAAAACTTGAAAAGTCTAAACGGCAGCCACAAAACACATTTTTGGCCCATTAATTGGCTCTAAGTGGCCCGATTATCATAATCGTGGTGTCTATACCTATGTTTTCCAGGTCAAAACATCCGATAGAACATATGTGACCTAACATAATAGACATTTTCATGGTGACAAATTAAAAAATGCCCATTCTGTTAATTTAGGACACATTAATGAGATAGACATTTAAAAAAAATTCACCTTGACACATTATATTATGTTAGATCGCATGCATTCTATTTGATTCATTGCCCTCACCAACATAGGTATAGAAACCAAGATCATGTCAATCTGGGCACTTAGGCAGCATTTATGGGCAAACGCATGTTTTGTGGTGGCCATTTTGAACCTCTTGGCTGGAAATCAATCAAGTCATTACCTAAATCACACACTACAGTGACATCGGTCTGGCTCCCAAACAACCTAATTCCAACCTTAACTAATGCCAAAGTAATTCCAGAATCAAGTGCTATTATTGCTGCTGGGATGCACTCCTTTTCAACTAATTGAATACGGTCTCGTATAAGCAATGTATTATTTAATATCGTTAGTCCTGGTGCAGAGCACGTTTGATCATCATCAATTACTTCGCCTAGTGCCCGAGTAATACTCTTATAGTCTACACAGAGTAGAGAGATTGGTCTATAATTCTGTATTTTATTTCTGTCACCCCTCCTGTATATAAGCCGAGTATATGCTTGAGCCATCGATTGAGGGAGATGCCCTTGCTGAAAAATCCTAGCTGCTATTTCTTCTAATACTGGACCAAATATGTGCAAGCATATTTGATACAATTCGACTGGAGGTCCGTCGCAGCCAGGAGACTTGTCTAACTTCATACCTTTGAGGGATTTTGTCAAATCACCAATTGTTAGTGACTGGTCACAACTTTCGCGACATGCATCTGGAAGTCTTTGCGTTATATTAGCTAACATATCTCTAGTTGCAGTTTCATCACTTCCCTCAGATTTATACAATGATTTGTAAAATGTGGATACTGTTTCCATCATCTCTGCATTTGAGGACACTGATACACCATCATTAGTCTTCAGTGAGCGCATTAATTTCTCTATACATCTTGCTTTTTCTAAGTTACATAAGTAGACTTTTTAGCCTCGGTGTGCATTTGTGCTCTTGCCCTTATTTTTACCCCATCAAACTGATATTGTTCTATTTCATTTAGTCTAACTTTTAAATTAACTAATGGTTCGTAATAATTATATTCCCCATCATTAATGTTCTTATTAATTTTACACAACGACCGCTGAAGCGCCTTTTTACGCTTTCACATTTCTCGTGCTTTCCTGATGGAATACTGCCTTGAAATATATTTCAGGTTGGATTTAACATCCTTCCACCAGTCTGTTATACATTCATACACACTTCTATCTTCATCCCAAAGCCTCCAACAACTTTCTACACATTTGCGATAGCAACTATCTCGTAGCAACGCTACACTGAATTTCCAAACGCCATCCCCTCGTTTGATCCACTCAGAAGTGGCCAATGTGATGGAAAACATATTGTGATCAGAGAAAGTTACTGGTTTTATGTTAGTTTTACACATGTAACCTTTCAATGATCGTTCTACATAGATCCTGTCCAATCTGGATGCTTTCTTGCCATCGGTTGAAAACCAAGTAACGTCCCTGCCCTCTGGATTTTCAATCCGATAAGTGTCTAACAAGCTTTTATATTCACAGATGTGTTTAAAAATATTATGAGATGTGTCATTAAAATTAGACCTCGCGTTTGGGCTTTAACCTCATCTAATATGGAATTACAGTCACCGCCCATAATTAGCTTTTCAGGCATTCTGTCTTGAATTATTGTGGAAACATCATTTAGAAATTCACGACACAATTGATGAGAGGTTGGCGCATAAAGGCACATAACATTTAAACGTGTGTTTAGTACATCAATTGATACACAAATCCATCGTCCATTGGTATCTGATGCCGACGATATAACATCTACACAGTTGAGACAGCGGGGCAGGATAAGAATGGCCACTCCCGCGCTATTATCTTGTGATAAAGAATAACAAATCTGGCATTTTGAAATATCTGTGAGAGATTCATACACTTCAATTTTTTGAATTTTGGTCTCTTGTAGAAAAGCAATATCAACTCTCTCATTTGCTAAGTCGTCAAGCAAGTGGTGCTGCTTGAATTCGGTATTTAATCCTCGGCAATTGATGGTGCAGATAATCATAATTTGTAAAATGATGTTTACAACAGCCATCATTAGATTAACTTGATTTGTTTTTTTAGCTCGTTTCTTAGACCATTTACCTAATTTGCCTGCGGTATCAATGTTTCCTAGTTCTACCACAGACAAATATTCGTATTCGGAAATATCAGAATCATGGCGCAGTAGACGATATTTCACGCCTCTCGTCGTTACATATGGCACTAACACTTCACCCCCTTCTGATCTGTACATTACCATTTCATCTTTCATCTGTGAACTCTGTGTTTGAATGGGCACATCTGCTTCTGCAACTGCATTGTATCATCATCCATATCATTTACTTCAATCTCAGATTCTGAGCTATTGTCTGTTTTATGACGCTTATTGCTACTTATGTTACATTTGGCAGGAGCGTCATTTACCATATCTTCAAGCTGACTTAAATCAAGTGAGCTTAGCGGAAAATCGACTGAACTTTCAGTCTTCTGAGTCCTAAACTTATTATGTCCTAATTTTAAATCATCGTCTAAGGAATTGTAAACTGGCTCTTCTGGGCAAAATCATCATTTTCCTGCATGTCTTTTACGGCCACGTTTGGCTCCACTGCATTTTGATTATTTTCTTATCTTAAGGTTGTACCCTCCTCTAATACTTGAATTTCATCAACTGTAGTTACTTTAACCTTTGATGGTTTGTTTGTGTCATTTTCGGTGGCATGAACCACAACAATAGCTTCCGTAGTGATTGCTCCAGAAGCATTTGACTCAGTTGCATCCTTTATTGGGGGATTATCTCCTGATACCGAGGACTTGTTTTGATTTTTTGGACAGCGCCATTTAAAATGGTCAACTGAACCACAGAGCAAACATGTGTTTCGATTGGAACAATCCGTTGCCAAATGGTCAGTACTTAGTCAGATCCGGCACTCTTTAATTTGTCCCCTATACTATAAGGGCTGGAGAAAGCTGCCATCAAGCATCAATCTGCTTGGTAACGGGCTATCGACTTTATCAAACCAGATGCGTCTTACACCGTTTTCTACCATTCTGTCAAAGGGATGCATTTCCCATTCAATCTTTTGCACTTTGCCATACATCTTGGGTTCATTCATGATTCTGTCATCTAAAATTTCTAGTGGAACTTTCATCTTCACTAGCAACCTATCTGACTCGATTTCCTCTACGTTACAAACTTCGCCTTTTACAATTAGAACATCGTCTACAAGCATATCCTTGACCCCCTCATTTTACACTGTTACATTCCATACAGTTTTAGAAACATTGATAAGCCCCTGCAAAGCAGCAGGTCCCGCGCCAACGACGTCCTTTAACCCATGATACACGTCGATAGCCGGGACACCCCACCCCTTAGTTGTTATCTCAAGACTTAGGGCACGCTTATAGGTGGCCATGGTGTTTTATAAAAAGAGGAAACCCATACTACTACAATATGTAATACAAAAATATAACACCAGGACGTCGGGGAAAGTGCTAAACACCAACTAAATAGTGTCCCCTTTTGAAACCCTGACGTCTACCAACACATATACGAGTAGAGAGTACAGTCGTTTATTTGTTAGTTTGAACCACTTTCTAAGTAGTTCACTAACACCTAACCGATTAAAGTGGTTCCCTAATGCATACTAACATATTACATACATATATTTGTTAGTCTGTTAGATTTGACTGGGGACAGCCAACTGACTATAAAGATTTATATAATCAAAGTACTAGGCTTGCGCTTACAAATGACAAAGGAATTACATCCACTCACTCAAGTGATCTTGCCAAATATAATGCGCTAGCCAGTGAACTATAGAAATAGCATACTGGCGCGGGGAGAAAAGGATCGCATTGACCACAGTAAGAGGAGACTGCAGGGCCCTCTGTGGCCCTACCAGACACACCGACTGCAAGGTCAGCCTTGACCTTACCAGTCATCCCGCAATCAAATCGGAAACGGAATAGGTCACCCACTGAGAGTCCCCCAGTAGTCAAGCGAGTGAATAACCAGTGCTCACCAGTGTTCCCCCTCAGTCTCCTGTGGTGGATCCGCTCCTGATTCCACTGCCAGAATGGTCACCGTCAGTGTCCGCTCATGTGGATCCTAGTCAGATCCCTCTTCCGGTCTCACCACTGTCCCCAGTCGAGTTTCCTCCCCTTCCACAGAGAGCAGCTACTGACCGACCTGGTCAAAAGACCAGATCGTCGACGCTGAGGTCCAAGCCACCACAACCTAAATTTACGCCCACACCTAAGCCCCAACCTACGCCTAGGGATACACCCAAAGGGCATAGGTCTTTCTCAAGTTTCGGTTCGTGGTGGAACAAGAATGAATGGCGCCTTCCTACTCTGAACAAGACGATTCTGCTGATTGGGTCGTCAAATTTAGCTCGTATCAATCAGACACCTCACCCAGATATGCAGGTAGCAATCTATCCAGGTGCTAAGATAAACCACATTAGGAATATGGTTAGAAAATACAATGAGGTCTTCCAACCTCAGCGTATCATCCTTAACATTTGAATTAATGATAAGGACCAACTTCAGCATGACTCCTCCCAAAGAATTGAGAATCTGTTTAGTACCATGCGTTCAAAATTTCCAAAGGCTAAAGTTCACTTTGCCAAAATAAATTATTCGAAGCACCTGACTACAACCCAGAAACGAAACATACAATTTGTTAACAGCCGTGTAGAGGCCTTAAGGGCCAAGGTCCCTATCCTGCCCAGCCTACCCGTGTCTGAATTTCAGGTGGTTGAGGACAACATCCACTGGACGGAATGCACTGCAAATAGGATGTATAATAGTTGGTTATCGCACCTTAATTTAAACTAACTACGGGTACAGGTACTAACCACCCAGAAATTGGCCTGGGTGGTAATATCGTTAACCTAACTGGTACTCCATTGTCTGAAGCAGAAAGATCTTTGCTTAATCTCGGTCTAACATATGTACCCACAGTCCAAAGTCGATATAGATGCCCTTTTAGATAATGGTTTATGGAAAATTGAAGAATTTTCTCACCGTGTAAAATTAGCAGACTTTTTTCGAAATTCCAAGAAAAACAACATTCTACCCGTTGTTGTAAAAACTGGCTGGGCACCTAACTCGAAGTTGGTTGACCCTGCAATCCCTGATAGTATAAAAGCTATCAAAGAGCGTGTTGAAAATTTAGAATTTCCTAAAAATCATCAAAATTTGTCATATCAAGAACGTTTAGCCTTAACAGGTTTGCGTTAAAAACAATGACATCGTTATAAAGCCTGCTGACAAGGGATCTGCTACTGTAATAATGCGTAAGGATAATTATATTCGTGAAGCGCATCGGCAACTCAGTAATCCGAAACACTACCGCAAATTAGACGAACCACTCTGGCAAAATAATTGTGATAAATGTAATGGAATCCTTCAAGAAATGGCTGACAACAAGGCCATAACGAAAAAGCAGTTTAAATACCGTACTGCTAAACGAGAATCAAATCCACGTACGTTTTACCTTTTGCCAAAAATTCATAAACCTGTTGAGTCATGGTCCGACCCTATGATACCACCGGGTCGACCGATTATCTCTGATTGCGGCTCTGAATCTTATCGAATTAGTGAAATTATTGATTACCACATGCAACCAATTGCGAATAGACATTTCAGCTTTTTGAACAACACTGAGGATTTCCTATCCGAGGTCTCCAAAATTTCTGTTCCTCCAAACTCACTCTTGATAACCCTCGACATGGATACTATGTACACAAACATTGACATCGAAAGGGGCTTGACTTCTGTTCGCAGAGCATTTGATAAATATCCTGATAACAATAGGCCCACTAGCGAAATATTAACTCTCCTGGAGCTGAGTTTAAAGGGCAATGATTTCGAAATCTGTGGATGCGCTATGGGTACACGTTTTAGTCATAGTGTTGCCAACATTTATGTAGCTAAGTGGGAAGAAGATGCGCTTAACAAATGTCCTAAGCAGCCCTTATTTTACCGCCGGTACCGCGATGATATTTTTATGATATGGAATCATTCGAGGGAAGAGTTTGATGAATTATTTCACTATTTTGAACAATCCCGATCCTAACATCAAACTTAAAGCCACCATCGACCAGTCGTCCGTAGACTTTTTGGACGTTACTTTCTACAAAGGTGTAAATTATAACACGAGTGGGCTTCTTGATTACAAAGTATTCTTTAAGCCCACCGATTACCATCAACTACCGCATAAGAAATCTTTCCATCCACCTCATACTTTTAAAGGTATTGTCAAATCACAGATTATCCGATTTCACCGAAATTCTAGGGATAGAAAGAATTTTGAATCTGCGTGTTCCACGTTATTTAAAGCCCTCAAACCGAGGGGATATTCAACACGATTTTTGCGCAAAATAAAGTCCGAAACTTTACATGATTTGGAAACTATTACTGATAAGGCTGCCGATCAAAAGCCTACCAAAATTCGTCACAATCGTCCGATTAAAGGCGTTGGACAATCTCAGAAATGTGGAAAGAAGAGGTGTAAATTAGACCTCCATCTACTTAATCAGAAAACATTTGTCAGTTATCAGAACAAAAGCAAATTCCAACTTCAGTCTAATTTAGATTGCGATTCTAAAAATTGTATCTATTTAATATCTTGCAAATTGTGCCAAAAGCAGTATCTCGGTGAAACAAAATGCCCTTTAATATGGCGAGCAACTAGACACCTTTGCGATATTAGACACGACGAGGACACCAACGTAGCTCAACATTTCAATCTTCCTGGTCATTCTATCGATAGACACTTTGAAATTATGCCTATTGAGCAACTGCCTCTTTCTGCTACGGCCGAAGAAACTGATAAACAAAGAAAACTTCGAGAATCATTTTGGATTAAGAACTGAAAACAAAATGGCTGAGAGACATAAACGCTCTCTCCCTCTCTCCCTCCCTCCCTCCGTCCCTCCCATCCCTCCCCCTCCCTCCATTCCTTCCTTCCCCCTCCCTCCTTCCTCCCTCCCTCCTGCCCTACGTCCCGCCCTCCCTCCTTCCTTCCTTCCTTCATTCATCCATCCTTCCTTCATCCATCATTCCTTCCTTCCTTCCTTCATTCACCCTTCCTTCCTTCCTTCCTTCCTTCATCCATCCTTCCTTCATCCATCCTTCCTTCCTTCCTTCCTTCCTTCCTTCCTTCCTTCCTTCCTTCCTTCCTTCCTTCCTTCCTTCCTTCCTTCCTTCCTTCCTTCCTTCCTTCCTTCCTTCCTTCCTCCCTCCCTCCCTCCCTCCCTCCCTTCCTTCCTTCCTTCCTTCCTTCCTTCCTTCCTTCCTTCATCCATCCATCCATCCATCCATCCACCCATCCATCCATCCATCCATCCATCCATCCATCCATCCATCCATCCATCCATCCATCCATCCGTCCATCCTTCCTTCCTCCATCCATCCATCCATCCAGCCGGCCGGCCGGCCAACCAGCCAGCCAGCCAGCCAGCCAGTCAGTCAGCCAGCCAGCCAGCCAGCCAGCCAGCCAGCCAGCCAGCCAGCCAGCCAGCCAGCCTCACTCACTCCCGCCCTTCCGTCCATCAGTTTGGCCTTCCTTCATTCTGTCCTCCCTTCCTTCCGTCCTTTCTTCCTTCCTTCCCCCTCCCTCACGCCCTCCATTCCTCCCGCCCTCCGTCCCTCCCTCCATTCTTCCTTCTTTCCTTCCTTCCCTCCTTCCTTAATTCCTTCCTCCCTCCCTCCTCGATCGTCGCCCCCTCCATCCCACCCTCGCTCACTCCCGCCATCCCTCCCTCCCTCCCTACATTCTTCCTTTCCCCCCCCCCATCCCGCCTCCCTCCCTCCTTCATCCGTCCCTTCTTCCTTCCTTCCTTCATCCATCCCTTCTTCCTTCATCCGTCCTTTCTTCCTTCCTTACTTCATCCATCTTCATTTGTCTTTCTTCTGTCACTCCTTCCTTTATTAACTGGACGGATTGATGGATGGATGGATTGATGGATGGATTGATGGATGGATGGTTGGGTGGATTGGTGGATGGATGGCTAGATGTGTGGGTGGATGGGTTTGTGGGTGGGTGGATGGATGGAGGGAACTCGAAATTCATATTGCTCATTAAATCTTTCAAATACACTTGAATCCTATTAGTCTAAATTTTATAGACAATTATTTAATTGTTGGAAATTAAAAAATGCTGTTTTTAAAATAATAATTGTGATCAATTTAATGGAATCCTTCAAGAAATGGCTGACAACAAGGCCATAACGAAAAAGCAGTTTAAATACCTTACTGCTAACCGAGATTCAAATCCACGTACGTTTTACCTTTTTCCAAAAATTCATAAACCTCTACAGTCATGGTCCGATCCTATGATACCACCGGGTCGACCTATTATCTCTGATTGCGGCTCTGAATCTTATCTAATTAGTGAAGTTATTGATTACCACCTACCACCAATTGCGAATAGACATTTCCGCTTTTTGAACAACACTGAGGATTTCCTATCCGAGGTCTCCACAATTCCTGTTCCTCCAAACTCACTCTTGATAATCCTCGACATCGATGCTATGTACACACACATTGACATCGAAAGGGGTTTGGCTTCTGTTCGCAGATCATTTGATAAATATCCTGATAACAATAGGCCCACTAGCGAAATATTAGCTCTCCTGGAGCTGAGTTTAAAGGGCAATGATTTCGAATTCGCTGGCGAAATCTACCAACAAATCTGTGGATGCGCTATGAGTAAACGTTTTAGTCCTAGTTTTGCCAACATCTATGTAGCTGAGTGGGAAGAAGATGCGCTTAACACATGTCCTAAGCAGCCCTTATTTTACCGCCGGAACCTCGATGATATGTTTATGATCTGGAATCATTCGAGGGAAGAGTTTGATGAATTTTTCACTATTTTGAACAAGCACGATCCTAACATCAGACTTAAAGCCAACATCGACCAGTCGTCCGTAGACATTGTGGACGTTACTCTCTACAAAGGTGTACATTATAACACGAGTGGGATTCTTGATTACAAAGTATTCTTTAAGCCCACCGATTCCCATCAATACTGCATAAGAAATCTTTCCATCCACCTCATACTTTTAAAGGTATTGTCAAATCACCGATTATCCGATTTCACCGAATTTCTAGTGATAGAAAGAATTTTGAATCTGTGTGTTCCACCTTATTTAAAGCCCTCAAACCGAGGGGATATTCAACATGATTTTTGGGCAAAATAAAGTCCGAAACTTTACATGATTTGGAAACTATTACTTATAAGGCTGCCGATCAACAGCCTACCAAAATTCGTCACAACCGTCCGATTATAGGTGTAGGACAAGCTCAGAAATGTGGAAAGAAGAGGTGTAAATTAGACCTCTATCTACCTAATCAGAAACCATTTGTCAGTTATCAGAACAAAAGCAAATTCCAACTTCAGTCTAATTTAGTTTGCGATTCTAAAAATGTTATCTATTTAATATCTTGCAAATTATGCCAAAAGCAGTATGTCGGTGAAACAAAATGCCCTTTACGATGGCGAGCAACTAGACACCTTTGCGATATTAGACACGACGAGGACACAAACGTAGCTCAACATTTCAATCTTCATGGTCATTCTGTCGATAGACACTTTGAAATTATGCCTACTGAGCAACTGCCTCTTTCTGCTACGGCCGAAGAAACTGATAAACAAAGAAAACTTTGAGAATCATTGTGGATTAAGCAGCTGTAAACAAAATGGCCGAGAGGCATAAACGTGGACCCCGCTCTTGCTGATTAACGTGAAATTATTCCATTCAGTTTAACATACAATCGAAAAAATGTTGGAATTTCTGAAATTTTGAAAGATGAATATCATAAATTGCAGGATAAAATGAAAGAACCTCTCAATTTGCGTCCAGTGATAGCCTTTAAGAAAAACTCCAATCTACGTGACATCTTGGTTAAATCAAAATTAACTCTTCAAAAACCTTCAGAATGAATGATATATATTATTCATATTGTATAGGCCATACCGCCTCTATCAAACAAACATAACAAATTTCAGAAAATAAAAAAAATAAAAAATATCTCCCAACCTTGGGATATCCTGAGCAAGTGCGTTTAATCAAATAACCACCACCGCCACCACCACCATTACGGCTACTACTACTACTACTACTACTACTACTACTACTACTACTACTACCAGCACTACTACTACTACTACTACTACTACTGCTACTACTACTAGTACGTATGTGTGCAAATCTCTTGGCATTGGATGGAGAGAACTCGACATTCATATTGCTCATTAAATCTTTCAAATACACTTGAATCCTATTAGTCTAAATTTTATAGACAATTATTTAATTGTTGGAAATTATAAAATGTTCTTCCTAAATTCGACTTCAAAAGATTTGGAAACAAAGTCCAACAACACCTTTTTGAAATATAGTTCACTGTTCAAATGATTAATGACCATTGTGTGATCCCTTTGATCAATCAACAGACTGATACTAGAACCTCGTTCAGAAAGGGATACCTTCTGAACAAACAGAATCGATCTCACTGGGTTAATATGCATGGCTTGATCTCTTTGATCAACCGCCACTCATTCATGAGAGTATTACTGGAAGCCCACTCAGAAACCTTAGAACTCAATCAACGTCACTGAATTTAGACAATAGTTTTTAAACATATGTGGCAGTCCAAATCTGTAATGTGAATAACACTTAAAATTTTCAAAGTACAATTGAACACTAATCTAAGCCACATCCATAAGGCCATCAATTCTAATAAATAGACAGAATTTTGGTGGACAGGCAGATTTGTTCTGTGGCCTGAAGCTGACAAACCTTGTCGAAACCGGTCGCCCACTTCACGATGGTGCATAAGATTATTGGTAGACTTTTTGGACGTTACTCTCTACAAAGGTGTAAATTAGAACACGAGTGGGCTTCTTGATTACAAAGTATTCTTTAAGCCCACCGATTCCCATCAACTACTGCATAAGACATCTTTCCATCCACCTCATACTTTTAAAGGTATTGTCAAATCACAGATTATCCGATTTCACCGACATTCTAGTGATAGAAAGAATTTTGAATCTGCGTGTTCCACCTTATTTGAAGCCCTTAAACCGAAGGGATATTCAACACGATTTCTGCACAAAATAAAGTCCGAAACTTAACATGATTTTGAAACTATTACTGATAAGGCTGCCGATCAAAAGCCTACCAAAATTCGTCACAATCGTCCTTTTATAGGCGTATGACAATCTCAGAAATGTGGAAAGAAGAGGTGTAAATTAGACCTCTATCTACCTAATCAGAAAACATTTGTCAGTTACAGAACAAAAGCAAATTCCAACTTCAGTCTAATTTTGATTGCGATTCTAAAAATGTTATCTATTTAATATCTTGCAAATTATGCCAAAAGCAGTATGTCGGTGAAACAAAATGCCCTTTAAGATGGCGAGCAACTAGACACATTTGCGATATTAGACACGACGAGGAAACCAACGTAGCTCAACATTTCAATCTTCCTGGTCATTCTATCGATAGACACTTTGAAATTATGCCTATTGAGCAACTGCCTCTTTCTGCTACGGCCGAAGAAACTGATAAACAAAGAAAACTTCGAGAATCATTTTGGATTAAGCAACTGAAAACAAAATGGCCGAGAGGCATAAACGTGGACCCCGGTCTTGCTGCTCAACGTGAAATTATTCCATTCAGTTTAACATACAATCGAAAAAATGTTGAAATTTCTGAAATTTTGAAAGTTGAATATCATAAATTGCAGGATAAATTGAAAGAACCTCTCAATTTGCGTCCAGTGTTAGCCTTTAAGAAAAACTACAATCTACGTGACATCTTGGTTAAATCGGAATTATCTCTTCAAAAACCTTCAGAATGAATGTTATATATTATTCATATTTTATAGGCCATACCGCCTCTATCAAACACACATAACAAATTTCAGGCAATACAATAAATACAAAATATCTACCAACCTTGGGAGATCCTGAGCCAGTGCGTTTAATCATATAACCACCACCACCACCACCACCACCACCACCACCACCACCCCACCACCACCACAACTACTACTACTACTACTACTACTACTACTACTACTACTACTACTACTACTACTACTACCAGCACTACTACTACTACGTATGTGTCCAAATCTCTTGACTATTTTGTATTTTAACTGTAAATGTGAGATATTGAGATTAGACATGTTCAAATTGATAAACTGCCATGTTTGTTTTTGATATATGGGGTGGGGGGATTCTTTTCACAGACCTTGGGCTTGCCCTGCTTGTCATTGCCTGATTCCAGCTCTGTATGAACATCGTTGTCAGAGATGCGCAGTTAACTGAAGATAGCCAGGATATCTGTGATGTCGTGAAAGAAGCTAACTAGTGAGTGGAAGGTGGCCGGGATTCCACCTAATGTTCCAATATCTACCTAGAAGTCATTCTGATCTTATATGTTTACCTTTCCTAGTAGTGTTTCACGGGTGAGTTTGCAGTAACTCGACTAAATAAACAATGGCTATCTGACAGAAGGCAGATCTTTGAATTGGTGCACCGATGAGGACACCAATACATGTTGCCCACCAGCATGATATATACAGCTACAATACAACTATCTGACACAATGGACCTTTCCATTTTTAGCTATGCCCCGCCCATCACTAGCTAAGCTCCACCCACACCTCACCGTGTTGGGATTGATCGATCCCCGAATGCCATAGCTATCAATTTCCTGAAAAATATACAGAGAAGCTGTTGAATATTTCTTAAATAGTAAAATCAAACAATGTGTACAACAACGCATACACTGTCTTCAAATATGCGTTCGTGACGGAAACGGAAAACGCATTATTATAGGAAACGGATACTCATGAGCTCATGTGAGCGTCAGTGTCATGCTAGTGGGATATAACTAAGGAATATAGGATCACCATACACAGCATGCACCATATAGAAATATGTCGACACATGTTGAAATATGTGTGTGTATGGCAGGGATTTCCATTTGCAAATATATGTACTTGCTCATTGAGTGGCAGGGTGTTACTGACCGTATTTATGTGGGTGGGATTGCTGTTTCTTCGCATCGGACATTGTGCATCTCTTACAAGAGACTGTATGTCAAAGACTAATAACACCAGATTCAACAAATGTTGGTAATAGTCCGTCATCAATTAAGCATTCGTGACGAACCTATCTTCGCCATTCATGACGTCATAGATTGTGACGTCATCATATACATCTCATATGTGATTATGACGGCATGTGATCGTTCGGTAAACTTGAAAGTTCCAGTATGATAAGTAGCGTCTATTCCTCACCCATTGATACCCATTGATTATATATATTTTTGGGACATTGGGGGTAAAGGGTGCATATCGTTCAGCCAGCCTGCACCTGGCCATACCCCAGAATAGCGTTTCCTCCGGTCTGGCCTCTCCGAACGGGCTCCTCTCTTCTAAGCCATTCTTATAATCGTGCTATGATGTATATCTGCAATGAAGAGCACCACAATGGCAATGGAATGATTTGCGAATCTGTCACGGTAATAAAAATACTTAGCAAATAAACTAATGCTAATTTGTTATGTCAACTCAACATATAACAGCAAAGGCAACTATAGCAACAGCAACAGCAACAGCATTGTGTAACTCCTGTATAACCCATGAACCAGCGCCTTGCACTTCCATAACTAAAATTATATACTTTTCTATATACTTTTTTATATACTTATAACTGATCCATGGACAGTGGTCCCAAAATAAAGAAATAAAAGTTTGTCTTTTGGCAATGAAATTTGTTTATTAGTACTTAAGTAAAATGACAGAAATAAAATCAGGTTAACAGCGGTATCAGCGCTGTCATACAATTATCAGCATTCAAATTAATTGCATAACATTTATTTTTAATAGATTTAATGGTATATTGAGAAAGTAACATAAAATTGCATGCCAGTTTTACAATACAGCAATCATGATCTTATTTTCAATAGTCACATCAATTGTAACACACGTGACACATTTAAATAATGCGTTTTCCTGCCATGTCTACATGGATAAGTTTGCACTTTTTTGTATAATATCTAAAGCAAAGTCATCTTGGGTAATAATTTGACATACATGATAAAAACAATTGTGAAGAAATAATGTGAAGAATCAACTTGATTAATGTGTAACACACGTGACGTCATGTGTGTTACAGGAGTTGACTAGTCTATTCTCTAGTATAAATAACTGAATAGTAAACTCCATTATGTTATCTTTCCTAGGAAATGTAACCTATTTTCATGAATTAATCACAAGTTTTAATAGATATTCATTTTTGCATATTCACTTTCACGCTGTTTCATCCATTTATTTAGTAAATTATGGTATGATTTCCTTACTTACACCATGCAAATTTAAACAAGATAGCTGCTTTTCAGACCTCTATGAATCAACATTAGAAGACATGTATCTCACTCATATGTTTTAATTAAATCCATGTCCATGTCATGTTTCCTGGGCAATATACACAGACTTATAGTGTGGCGTCACGTGTGTTACAGCATATCCTGGCTTGATTTAGCAGCCATATATAATGAGTAAAATCTCAACATTACAGATAAAACATAATGCAGAATAAAAGTACCCAGTAAATGTAATTTGAAATCTGTCTATCTAGAGTCATACTAATCCCAAAGAGAGCATGGTTATGAATACCTGGCCTATGTGCGTTGAGTTCATCTATATGTACCATTGGTTTAGTGATGGTTTTATGGGCTGACATTAATACTAGAATGACAACAAAAGCTATTAAGTTCCAAAACTAAATTTATATTTTACATGATACCGGAACTAGACTGAGCCTACTCTTAATAGATTTTCTTACTTATCATCAATCGATTAAGCTGAAACAAGCCATGCCCCTAGAACAGTAAATAACATGTCCTCCCGTATCAACTATAAGGAGTCAATTTCGCAGGAACAGTACACCAGTTACATTGTTACATAGGACAATTACGCACTCTACAGCGTGCATGTGTCTTAGACTTCCTTGTGTGTAATATGTAAAATATAAAACGCGCAATTGGTCTTCCTTTCAAATGCTTAGATTTTTTTGTCACTAGTTAATGAGATTCATTTTATACTTATATGGCGGGAACCTTCTGATGTCTATCCCATGTAGTGCTTCAGCAAATGAAATAACATATTTGGATGTCATGAGCATCACCGTCACACATGTATCACATGTAGGTCTCTGTATTGCTATAACTTTTGAGGTCTGAAATTCAGGCCGTAACTGACATATTCTTGAGCGCATTATTTGTGCATATACTAGTGATTTTGCTGATTCCTCACTGCTGTCAATCACCACAATTTCATATGATGCTGTGCATATTCTGTCCAGTGAAATACGTTAGCACTTGTATATAAATAACCCGACCACCAATTTGAGCATACATTTAAATAATATGTTTTCTCCGATCATAGACTATCTGTGATGATTGCCAATATTTCTTCACTAATTTTTTTAGATAAGTTACCCCATGTTGTATAACAGCATGGTACTTTTCCTGAAGTGTACTAAAACACAAATCAGATTAATTTTATACATTAAATGTGTATTTAAGCACTGCTTGAAAAGGCAAGTCATTTATGTAACACACGAGACGTAACCCACGTGGCACAGTTTCACATTAAATTAGAGGTATCTAAATGTTGGTGATATAGAAACTATTGATTGACATAGTTAGAGAACTATCCAGAGAAATAAAATAGTATTACTTCAAAGCAAATAATCCATACACATTACAGAGTTTAGAGTCAATAAGAGAAAATAGTTTTTCAAACAATCGTCTGATGTAACACACGTGACAGCCTCAAACAGAATCACATAGGAAAATGTTCTGTATATAATCCAAAGGGTTCAGTGTACTTGACGTTTCAATACATCATGCCAACATATGGTACTATATATACTTCTAATCGTACTTTGAAAATATTTTTGTGACACATTATATGATCAAAGATTTCTCTGAAATGGAATACGCATGACATGAAGGGCCCTAATCGATTCGGCACACAATAATACCAATTATTAACAGAGTGACCAAGAATTAAGAAAGCATTATCCATTATGTAACCTTTTAAATAGGTGAAAATAGGTGGTTAAGTTCGAAATCGTTATAATTTTCACATGGTTAGACACAGTAGTGAGTTACAGTTTGTCGCATGTTAACGTATATATTATTAATCAGCATTGTGGCAGTGGGGTGGGGTTTGCATAGGGGTGGGGTGGCGTATAACTCATGGACTAATATGAAATGCGACCTCGTTCCAGATCATCCATATGTTAAACACGATGCAGAGTAGAATATTTCCCAGCACAGAACATAGGGAATCTGGTTGCATTAACAGCAATAGAAACCACGGCTAATTTAACACAGTACCATCAATTACTCATAATGGCAGGTGGACATTTAAAAATGGGAAGGAAACCACTGAACATACATATTGACACACCCGTTTGCAACAAGCTTATCATCAGCCTGGCATTTAATTTGTCACTCAATTATCAGACGTCATATTCAAGTGTGTCACATGTTGGCTAGGTCCGTTACAAATGCTGTAATAGTCTGCCACGAAACTATCTGAATTTTATATCGTCCAGGAATTTAGAATTTGATACACATATGTTCCATATGTTAAAACTAGTTTGATTGGAATTGTTGCTGCTATAGACAGCACCCACTTTCAATGAAATCAATTTCAAAATGACAAGCAACATCTGTCCGTCAAATTAGTTTCACAATAGCTACATGATTGCTCTATATTTATCTTCTGTGAATTCAGGGCTCAATCCGTTAAGATCGATATCAACAGGCCAAGAGAAGACTATTTTCTGAAATTTTACCACTTTGATGACTGGCTCGGTAACCGATCCAATTATTCTAGCGGTATATTTTCCAAAAAAAAGTATTCTCTTGGCCGGACAATTGCCATTACTCAACAGCTCTCTAGAGAAGGGTTTGGCCGAGTTAATGATTAAACCTTTAAGTTGACACAGGCGTGTGCTTAACCGATATTTTGACATGGTATTAATTTACAATATCCGCAAAGATACGTATTGCCTCTAAGAACATTAGCGGTAGCATACTGGCATTGTATACGCACCGTCTCTTCTGATCACTAGGGCCATACGTTGAAAGCATCAACTTTCAGCTTTTGTCCTCCCATCTCTTGCTAAACTCCGCCCATGATTAGCGTGTGCTTGGATCGAGTTATATATCGAGGTTGGTCTTGTGGAACTTTCCTGGACAGCTTTCAATGCGGCAGCAATCTAGCACGTGAAAAGCACCGGAGATAGACCATCTCCCTGTGGGGAGCCGATTGATGTCTCACAATCTATAGACTTCACTGACTTCACTGACTGGACTCGTACTCTCAGCGTGGTGTCTGCAAACAGTAGTCTCACTAGTCGTAGCTCATCTTCATTACAACCAGCCTGATATACTACATATAACATCATTGAGCGTTTAATTGTGTCGAAGGCTCGTGACATGCCAATGCCCATTTTGTGGACGTCCCAGTGTTTGGACATGACTACCGACGCAAGCATACGTTGAGTCCATACAATGCCTGCGCAGCTGCGTTCACGTTTGAAGCCACTTTGACATGCTCCAGTGAAGTAATCGATCTTGGCTCGGATGCGGTATAGAGTACCATTGGATAGGATTTTCCATATGCTGTTGCAGAGCACACTGGGCCGCTGATTGGCTGGGGGCCCAGGTGGCTTCTTAGGCTTGGGTATTGCGATAAGGGTGCCTTGGCCTACAGTGTCGATGGGAAGGTGGTGCATAAAAGCCGAATTGCGTAGGTGCATGATCGGTTTTGGGAAATGTCACTTGCATATTTGAGTAGTTCATTGCTCATGCCATCAGGACCAGATGCACGTCCATTTTTCATGGCTTTAAGTGCCTTCTCAACTTCTGCTATTTTAATCGGTGTTAGTAATGGCCCAGGGTCTCCTGAGAACGGGTGCACGGGCTCATCATCGTTGTCAGTGAACTGCTCCTTGAACCATTCTCGGATCGTCTCGACATGTCCCTGTTCAGTCCCGATAAAGTGTCCTTCAGTGGTGTGTACAGTGAGTCGTGGTGTGTAGTCAGTAACTCTCAGGGCTCAGGCTGCCCGGAACATGTTGTGACAGTCATACATGTCAGTGATTTCATCTGCTAGGGAGTCTGCCTGTTGAATGGCAAGATCTGTTAAGCATTCGCTAATGTGGCGCAGAACAATATTGCGCTCCCGGCGTAGTTTAGTGCAGTCTTCACTTTGGCCACTTTGATAGATGCGCAGACATAACGCTTTCTGCTCTGCTGACAGTTTTACTACTATTATACCTAGTTTGGTTGTTTTTAAAATCGCATATGGTGCTGGTAGCGGATGATTCCATAGATTTTTAGTATTTTGGTTAGGGCTTCGTTTGGATCTGAGCTGACATCGATCTTGGCTATCTGCTCCCCGAGGGCTATTTTGTATGACATGTGAGTGTCAGTGTCGCTGATAAGCTTGGGTAGGTTGTAGGTGACTCTACCCTCTTGCCTGGTTTGGTGTTTATATATTACGTAGAGATCGTTCATCTGAAGGCGTGTAATGACTAGCTTATGGGCAGAATTGAGATCTGTGCCTCCATACGAACGAGCATTCCGGAGTAAGGGTTTTTCTTCTGTCTTGCATAGTATGAAGTCTATTTTGTTGAAGACAGCTGCCATTCCAATGTTACACTTTTTACAAATTCGTCTTCTCTTGGTCTGCAAACGGGCATTCATCAATACCGCTTTATAGGCTGACTTTATAGGCTGGTTGTGGTAATCTTCGTTTAGTAGACACGTCAAGCGGACCTGATGAATCAATTCACTTAGCGACATTGTTCACGCAAACATCAACGTCCATGCACATACTATGCATGAAATACCCACACAGTGTAATGGGATGAGGACACACACTATAATTCGCATACTGTATCCATGTCATTCGATTGTATAGCTTGCTACACAGATACCATGTGCCATTTAAACAGTCAGAAACATGTGTAATGTTAGTAATCGGAGCTCAACAAAGTGGACTGGTGCATCGGAATGGAATAAATTCGTGTTATCGAATGGAGTGCTCTGAGTGAATGTTGATGCCGTAATATGACCTCCAATGATGCAAGTCTCGAGAAAAATAATTTAGACATCAGCACGAACACTGACGATTTAGAATTCTTTGATTGACTGGAAAGTTGCAGTGTCATATACAAAGCTTGACATTGTTTAAATATCAAAGAGTATGAGGCCATTGACTTTCTCTGTATGTATTGTGTCTCTATGTGTAGACTGTTCACATATTTATAACCATGACTACGTATTGTGGAAACTGGCCAGGTGCACGTTAGAATAACGATATTCATCATTCACAACAAACCAGAACAAATATATGGGCATCAATAGATGAGGAAGAGGCGCTACATAGCATAATACACATTCCCAGTTAATCCATCGATCATATGACATCATAATCAACTATGTATGATGACGTTATAATCAAAGATGTTATGAAAGACGAACATAAGTTCACGAACGTTTAATTGGTGACGGATTAAGCGTTAGTGTACACAATATATGCATTTACTGTTTAATAAATATTATGCCATAGGCAGCAATAACACCCAGCCAATTTAGTTACAAAATAGCGTTCCTGTGTAGTGTTCTGGAAATCGATAGGCAATGAGCTCAGCGATCAAATCGATCCCAACACGAGTGCTGTGTGTGTGTGTGGTGTGTATCTAGAGACATGCGTGGCGTAGCTAAACGTGGATGCCTTCATTCTGATAAATTCTGTAAAATAACTAGATGCATATTAACTAACATCTGCCGACACTGGTGGTAGTTATCTTTGACACGCGGTCCATTATATGTGATTTGTAATGTGTGAGGCGAACCTGAATTAACATGAACAGTAAACAGCACTCCCGCATACATACAGTGAGTAAACCAGTGCAATCTATTTGCAAATGGAAATCCTTGCCACACAAATAATTCAACATGTGTTCAACCCATTTTAGGCAGCTTCTTTATCGTCCACGGTGTGCATGGTGATGCCATATTTCTAATTTATATCCAAGTAGCAACACACTGAAGTTCATGGGACATCACAAGTTTTCTTTTCATATGCGCCACTGTTTCCGGGTCAATACGTATCTAGGGTGATATTTTAAAAATAAAATATAATTTATATATATATATATATATCGGATAAGCAAACCTTTATATTTGTGATTGCTTCTCATATCAATTCCCAACTTGTGAAAGCGGAGACACGGGATAGACGTCGTCTGGTTCGCTTTCAGTATATTATCCTTGCATCCATTTATCCATCGCAAAGGCTATAACAGACCTTCCAATTAATATTGCCTGCTTGATACCAGGTGATTAAATAAAGTCTATGAAGTTCAAAGATCTAATTACAGTGTTATAACCAAACGCATTGGTGGACTACAGCTTATCGGTCCTACCCAGGATTAAAATAGAAGAACAGTATTGATTACAGTTAGTGCATCAATGGCAGAGCACGTATTTGATCAATAGATCTGATCTGTTCTCAACTCTCTGACACCATAGTAAACCACGGCACATAGGACCTGATGTCACAATCAACATGATGTATAGGTATGTCAAGAAAATAGAAATCTCCGTCATGAATTATGTGCTTGATGAATTGCACATTTATAAAAAAAACATGTGTTTGCATATTTTGAAATTAAGTTGAATGGGAACCGCTGCTGACATATGCAGCGGAGTAGCTGGAGTAGTAGTATTTATCTGCTGGTTTGATGATAGATACATCGTGTACACATATTTCGCATTAGTATTTCCTTTCAAACTTTATGTTTAATTTGTAAATTCCTGTCTTGGTTGGAACGGATTTTGTGTCTCCATTTTCTTAAGGCACTCCTCTTAGCCGGAGGTTTCCGCCATTTAATAGATCTCCTCTTACTGGGGTCAATGCAATACATTTCTCCCCGCGCCAGTATGCTATTTATGTACTTTGTTGGCTAGCTCATTATATTTGGCAAGATCGCGTGAGTGAGTAGATTTAATTCCTTTGTCATTTGTAAGCGCAAGCCTAGTACTTTGATTATATACATCTTTATAGTCAGTTGGCAGTATGCATTAGGAAACCACTTTAATCGGTTAGGTGTTAGTGAACCACTTAGTACGTGCTTCAAACTAACACATATACGACTGTACTCTGTATTCATATATTTGTTGGTAGACGTCAGGGTTTCAAAAGGGGACACTATTTATTTAGTGTTTAGCTCTTTCCCCAACGTCGTGGTGTTATATATTTGCATTATATATTGTAATGGTATGGGTTTCCTCTTTTTATAGAACACCATGGCAACCTATCAGCGTACCCTAAGCCTTAAAATAACAACTAAGGGGTGGGGTGTCACAGATATCGATGTGCATCATGGGTTAAAGGGCGTCGTTGGCGCGGGACCTGCTGCTTTGCAGGGGCTTATCAATGTTACTAAAACTGTATGGAATGTAACAGTGTCAAATGAGGGGGTCAAGGAAAAGCTTCTAGAAGATGCTCTTATTGTAAAAGGCGAAGTTTGTAACATAGAGGAAATCGAGTCAGATAGGTTGCTAGTGAAGATGAAAGTTCCACTGGAAATTCCAGATGACAGAATCGTGAATGATCTCAAGAAGTAAGGCAACGTGCAAATGATTGAACGGGAAACGTATCGCTTTGTGTTTTCTCTCTGGTTCAGTTGACCATTTTAAATGGCGCTGTCCAAAAACTCAAAACAAGCCCACAGTATCAGGAGATACTCGCCCATTAAAGGATGGAACTGAGTCACATGCTTCTGAAGCATACGCTACGGAAGCTGTTGTTGTGGTTCATGCCACTGAAAATGGCACAAACAAATCATCAAATCCTGTTAAATTAGATGCAGTTGATGAAATTCAAGTATTAGAGGAGGGTATAACATTAAGTCAGGAAAATAATCAAAATGCAGTGGAGCCAAACGTGGCTGTAACAGACACGCAGAGAAATGATGATATTACAGAAGAGCTAGATTACAATTCGTTAGAAGATGAATTACAATTAGGACAGGATAATTTAGTACTCAGAAGACGGACAGTTCAGTCGATTTACCGTTAAACCCACATGATTTAAGTCAGCTTGACAATATGGTAAGTGGCGTTCCTGCCAAATGTAACTTAAGTATCAATAAGCGTCATAAATACGACAATATCTCAGAATCCGGGAGTGAAGTAAATGATATGGCTGATGATACAATGTCAGTTGCAGACTCAGATGTGTCCATTCAAACACATAGTTCACAGATGAAAGATGAAATGGTAATGTACTGATCAGAAGCGGGCGAAGTGTTAGTGCCATATGTAACGGCGAGAGGCGTGACATATCGTCTACTGCGCCATGATTCTGATATTTCCAAATATGAATATTTATCTGTGGTAGAGCTAGGAAACATTGAATTCGCAGTAAAATTAGATGAATGGTCTAAGAAACAATCTAAAAAATCCCAAATCAAGTTAATCTAATGATGGCGGTTGTAAACATCATTTTACAAATTATGATTATCTGCACCATCAATTGCAGAGGAATAAATACCGAATTCAAGCTGCGCCACTTGCTTGAAGAATTAGCAAATGAGATAGTTCATATTGCTTTTCTACGAGAGACCAAAATTAAAAAAAATAAAGTGTATGAATCTCGCAAAGATATTTCAAATGGGCAGATATTTTATTCTTTATCACAGGATAATAGCGCGGGAGTGGCCATTCTTATCCTGCCCCGCTGTCTCAACTATGTTGACGTTATATCGTCGTCCACAGATACAAATGGACGATGGATTTGTGTATCAATTAATGTACTAAACACAAGTTTAAATTTCATGTGCCTTTGTGCACCTACCTCTCATCAATTGCGACGTGTCATCAGGAAGACTTAAAAATCAAGTTTTGTGAAAGAGACAAAAGCACTTCAAAGGAAACACCAAGAAATGTTGCCAGCACAAATAGAAAACCCAAACCTTGCCTTGATCCTCCACCATTGGAAAACAAACTAGAGAGCATAGCTATTCGCACAACAGTACCTCATCTCACAACCAAACATGAACATAGTGGTGTGAGCAAAAAGGCCCTGACCCTAGTCATGCTGGAAGAAATGTAGCCTCAGGAGACACGGATAAGGATCTACACAGATAGATCAGCCAAAGATACAATTAGGAGCGGAGGTGCCGGACTGCACATACAGTATCCAAATGGACAACATGAGTCAGCTGCAATACCGACAGGCAGACACTGCACACACTACAGAGCTGAAGTCGAAGCACTGGTTCATGCAGCTAATACCATCAGCAGAACAGCAGCCCCTATTGCGCAGATTGTCTTTTTATCTGATGCCCGCTCCGTCCTTGAGGCTATCACCAAAGGTACGCTGCCACAAATTGAAGAAGCACTACAAACCATCAAATGCCTTCGGATAGCATTGCAGTGGATCAGCTCCCACTGTGGAGTCCAAGAAAATGAGGAAGCAGACAAGATGGCAAAGGTGGGTGCAGAAGAGAATCAGACAGAATACATGGCTACACATATAGTGATGAAGAGTATCATCAAGTCACTCTATAGAGCACCTCAATCAGAAGATGCCTACCGCCATCTCTCGAGGTCAGGGCAAGTGACTATTTTTCGTCTCAGAACTGGACATAACAGACTAAACCAACACATGTACAGGCGGTTCCACCTTACGACATCGCCCTCTTGTCCTTGTGGAGAAGCGGATCAGACCACAGAGCACATACTTCATTGATGCAGTACGTATCAGCTGCTGAGAGAAGAGATCTGGCCTTTGTCAACCTCTTTTCTTGAAAAGCTGTATAGGCCTGTGGACGAACTGCAGAAAACCACATATTTCATCTTGAGAACGGCTCTCCATGTGTGATACCAGCGATCGAAAAGAAGAAGATCAATTGCGCCGTGAATTTCTAAATGATGTTTCCACAATAATTCGAGACCTGACGCCTGAAAACCTAATTATGGGCGGTGAGGCTAAAACAGAAACTCTAGGTCTAATTTTAATGACACATCGCATAATATTTTGAAACACATTTGTGAAAATAAAAGCTTGGTAGACACTTATCCGATTGAAAATCCAGAAGGATTTTACTTAGTTTTCAACCGATGGAATGTTAGCTTCACGGTTAGACAGGATCCATGTAGAACGATTACTGAAAGGTTACATGTGTAAAACTAAGATAAAAACAGTAACTTTCTCTGATCACAATATGTTTTCCATCACATTAGACAGTGCTGACTGGGTCAATCGAGGAGATGGATTTCGGAAACTTAATGTAGCATTGCTACGAGATAGTTGCTATCGCAAATGCGTGGAAAGTTGTTGGAGGCATTGGGATGAAAGAAGAGGTTCGCATGAAGGTATAACAGACTGGTGGGAAGATGCTAAATCAGACCTGAATTATATTTCAAGGCAGTATTCCATCAGGAAAGAACGAGAAATACGAAAGCGTAAAAAGCGCTTCAGAGGTCGTTGTGTAAACTTAATAACAAAATTAATGATGGGGAATATAATTATTACGAACTATTAGTTAAATTAAAAGGTAGACTAAATGAAATAGAGCAATATCAGTTTGATGGCGCCAAAATAAGGTCAAGAGCACAAATTCACACTGAGTGTGAAAAGCCTACACGCTACTTTTGTAACTTGGAAAAAGCGAGAGGTATAGAGAAAGTAATGCGCTCACTGAAAACTAATGATGTAGTATCAGTGTGCTCAAATGCAGAAATGATGGAATCAGTATCCGAATTTTACAAATCATTGTATAAATCTAAGGGAAGCGATGAAACTGCAACTATAGATGTTTTAGCTAATATAATGAGAGGACTTCCAGATTCATGTCGCGAAAGCTGTGACCAATCAACAACAATTGATGATTTGACAAAATCCCTCAAAGGAATGACGTTAGAAAAGTCTCCAGGAAGCGATGGAATTCCAGTTGAATTTTATCAAACATTCTGGCACATATTTGGGCCAGTATTAGAAGAAATAGCAGCTAGCATTTTTAAGCAAGGACTTCTCCGTCAATCGATGGCGCAAGCATATGTTCAGCTTATATACAAGAGGGTTGACAGAAATACAATACAGAATTATGGACCAATCTCTCTACTCTGTGTACATTATAAGAGTATTACTTGGGCACTAACATTACAACTTGGCGCAGTCCTAGGCGAAGTCGTTGATGCTGCTCAAACCTGCTCTTTGCCAGGAAGAGCAATATTAAACAACACTTTGCTTATACGCGACCTTATTCAATTAGTTGAAAAGGATTGTGTCCCATCAGCAATACTAGCCCTTGATAACGAGAAGGCGTTTGATTGACCAGAATGGGATTACTTGTTTAAGTTTTTAGACAATATTGGCCATGGGTAAAGATTTATTAAATGGGTAAATATTTTATATACTGACATAGCAAATTGCTATTTGGTAAACAATCAGCTATCCGAACCTGTCGTGTTGGAACAAGGTGTCAGACAGGGTTACTCACTGTTCCCGCTTCAATTCGTCATAGCTATGGAATCGTTGGAGCCACATTGAGGCAACGCGATGACTTTCAAGGGTTATGTATACATGGAGTAGAAAGGCCGCTAAAGGTTTCTCAATATGCAGATAATACGACTGTGTTTGCTTGTAAAAATACGGATTCTAGAATTTTAAATGTAGTATTAACATATTTTCAAAGGGCACCAGGGCTTAAAGTCAATACAGATAAATCTAAGGGATTGTTTTTGGGCGATTGGAAGGGCAGAACTGACAATGTGATGGATATTAACTGGTCAACTGATGTCATAAAACTGTTGGGTATTTACTTTAGTGGAGAACAAAATGTATCATTACACTGGGAAGAAAGGCTATCCAAGCTAAAGTGTGCGTTACTAAATTGGAAACGATGCAGCCTAACTGTCTTTAGCAGGACACATGCACTTAATGATTTAATTTTATCTGGACTGTGGTATACCGCTTCTGTAGTTCATATGCCCAAATCAGTAGAGTCAAAGATCAACACGTTACTTGTGTCCTTCTTATGGGAGGGCACAGCCCATTTAGTATTACAGTCAATCCTCACCAATCAAAACCATGCCGGGGCCTGGATTTGGTTAATGTTTCAGCAAAGTGTGCTTCTTTAAAATTGAAATTATTGAATAAGTTACTCACTTCAAACTCATCTTGGTCACTTCTCCAAAGGTACGTAAATCCATTTCCAGTGGAATGCGTATTTATGTGCAATAAACTGCCACCTAATCATCAACAGATACCAAATGTATTTAAAGAACAGCTCAAAGCCTTAACAATATTTACACGATCAATGCCACAACCTAACTGTTGGGAAGATGATGCCTTAGAGCAACGTCTTTGGGACAACTAGTTGATTCGTGATAATGATGATGTGTTTTATTTGCCCTCTGTGGCCAAAAATGGTATTCAATATTTACGTGACTCCGGAATCTCGTAAATGGATTGCGATGCAAGATGTAGCAATAATAACATCAATGAGATATATTTATGCTCAGCTCTTATTTGTTAGAATAAAGAATGCAATACCTGCTGTATGGTTCAAATTGCCGAAAGCACGTGGCAACATTGATATGTTGCAACCAACATTAGTATTTATGTCAGAACATATAAACTACAACATGTCATCTAGAGACTGGTATAGAATTCTAATGCAAAGTCGGAAACAGACTCCTATTGCGGTTAGGCATTGGAACAATTGAGGATGCGCTCCAAAGAACTGGAAACATGCCTGAAAAGCAATATATCTATCTTGTCTACCAGGAAATGCACGGGTCCTGGCATGGTGATTATTCCATCGAAGGCTATGGGTCGGCCATCTTACTTATATGTGTAAAATAACAAGTACATACCGGTGCTTATTATGTAATACTGAGGAGGAAACGATAGACCATATATTTACTCAGTGTCGCATAACTGCAGGCTTTTGGGTATATATTAATATGCTCCTTGCTAAATTTGGAACCAAATATGTGGATTTAGTGGCTGATACAATTTTGTTCAAAGATTTCTCAGCTATCGGACTATTAAAAGCAAGGAGAAAGAATTGTTAATAGTCCTGTTATCTGTAGGAGTGCAGGCCATCTGGAAGCATCGGCGTTCAGAGGCCGGAGATAAAATCGGCAACAACCATCAACGAGCCCTACAAACTATTTTTCGATCATTGTTGATAAACTGCATTCATTGTGAATTTTACAGGCTAGTAGAACATGGGAGAGAACGCATATTTAAAGACGTATGGTGCAGAACTGGCCTAGTATCAATTGAATACAGATATCTAAAAATATCAGAAGCGGGACTTGTATAAGCTAGCACACTCGCTGCTTGCTGTATATTGCTAAATGCTATTTTAATTTAATTTAATTGCCTTTATTTTAAAATTGTAATGCCTTAGGAGACTCTAATCTTGACGAATATCCCAACCTTGGGAATCAGTATATTTAAATATCAAATGAGCATTATGCCAATATTCCGGAGGTGACCCGATTTTCAAGTTAACAGAGTGTGATATCGTACAATTAGCTTCCTGTTGTAAATGTTTACTGTAGGTGTATTTGTTCCAGGGTAATTTGCAAACCCTTACAATGAATTAAATTTAGAATGTGAACCCAAAGCGCCATCTATGTAGTCATAGTGTGTGCACTTTTGCTTTGTGCATTATATTACATAAAGGCTACTACGTCCGCCGGGCATTTAAGAATCGGCTAACTGGCGTCAATGAGTGACATTGTTTTACTTATTGACGAGTCACCTCGCCACTAGTTGTCGAGCTACACTCGCCATTTGGCCCTAGTATTATACGGTGTGCTACGTTAAAGTACATATGATCTACTTAGCCTGCCGTTCATGAATCGGATCAGTGGCGTCAATGAGTAGCATTAGCTTACTGCTAATTATTGTTGAGTCGCTTTACCACTTGTTGGTTAGCTATACTCGCCATTTTGGCCTACTACCATACGGTGTGCAAATATTAATGGCTTTGTTGAATTATGTTTTGTTATCAGCTCTTTATTAATTGTGTTTTCTATGCAGTTATGCCACGGTTGTGGTATATGATAATTGAGTATTTTAGCTTGCACTGTTTTGATATGTTAGGTTTGTATTGTTATTCTATTAATAAAGCCTACTATTTCATCCGATTTTTATGGGGGTTTGCAAGCCTTTTTTAAAGGAGTTCCTCCGTGAAGTGTATCCGACTGCGTCAGCGTCGGATTTTCAAAAGAAATATGGTAGTAGTAGTAGTGGTAGTAGAAGTAGTAGTCGTAGTCGTAGTCGTAGTCGTAGTCGTAGTCGTAGTCGTAGTCGTAGTCGTAGTAGTAGTAGTAGTAGTAGTAGTAGTAGTAGTAGTGGTGGTGGTAGTGGTGGTAGTGGTAGTGGTAGTAGTGGTAGTAGTGCTAGTGGTAGTGGTAGTACTAGTACTAGTATTAGTAGTCTCGCATAACGAAAGTGGTAAATGTCCACCACAAAGCTGCCTGCATTTCATATCATTTAGGAATTTAGAATTTAATAAACATTCTGGTGACTATTTTGAAACTAATTTGACTTGGAGTTGTTTCAGCAACTGTCAGTGAAATTTATTTCAAAATGGGCAAGAGCAACTTCCACTTAAATTAGTTTCGTCATATCTAACTGCGTACCTGTATATTTACCTTATGTGAATTCATGGCTCAAAATGTTAAAAAAATCGATACCAACATGCATACAAGGTGAGTGCAGCGTACCTAGACATGGGAGGGGGCATAGCTAGAAATCAATGCATCGATACTTGTTCTGGGCAAATCTATAGGTCAAATATGTTCACTACCCGATTAGCAGCAGCTTTCATTTTCCTACGTATACACCTGAATGCCACGAAAGCGCTTTCCTCCATCAAGTCATTGCTTTTGAAACAATATTTAATTTACCATAGTTAAATTTGCAGAGCTAAACAGACATTATTTGATCACACGGTGCTATGCAACCCCTAGTAATTGGAATTCTCTCTAATAGCTCCGATGATAGCATTGATTATGTCTACAGATGATACTGATTAAACAAAATCAGCCAACCCATCCCGACATAACGTCACAGAGCGTTTATCATGGGTGACCACACCGACAAGTAATACACACATAACAAGAATAGTATCTACGCATTTACTTAACCGATATTTTGACGTGGTATTAATTTACAACAGCATCGCAGATACATATTGACTCCCAGAATGTTAGAGTTAGCGTACATGCAATGCATACACAGCATCTCTTGTAATCTTCACGGTCATAGTATAGACGAATCCACGTTTAGCTATGTCCGGCCTGGCGCATCTCTAAGTATGCCCATGGTGTGCGTCTGTTGGGATCGATGTATATATTTGGATACGGTATTTCCAGAATCCCAATTCCATGGCAACTATACAGCCAACCTGCTGACTATTTTGAAACATAATGTGTATGGCAACAAAATCTCCCAGCTAAATTAGTTTCAAAATATTCAACAGCATGGCTATTAAATAGAAAAAGAATACCGTTCTTACAATGGACTGCCTATTTGATGTTCAATGACAGACCCAGTTACGCCATTCATTACTCATTATTGTGTGTGACTTCAGTATACATATGACATAATTGATTATGGCGTCATATACTTGACTGCACTATTGGATTCATTCATTATAATGTGTGTCGCTCGAGGCCCTGGCGTCATATTGAAATATATCACAGGTCAACTGAAGTCGCAATCAACATAACGTATAGATCTAACCAGAAAATCTAATTGTGCCTCGTCATGTCTGCGAATTGTTTGTGTTTGATGAACTAAAAAAACATCTGGTTGCCTATTTTGAAACTACGTTGCCTGGAAGCCACTACTGCAATACGTAGTAACAGCCCCGACCCAACCCCGTAGCAACCATACACAGGCAAATTAGTTTCCAAATATTCAACAGCTTAACTGTATACTTTTCCTAAAATTAAAAATAAAAGGTGCATGGTTCGATCGATCTCCACACGGGCGAAGCATGAGTAGAGCGTAACCAGATATGGGCTGTACACAGCTAACACTGGATTCCTCCATTGATAATACTAGAATGGACATTGATTGCGTGTGTGAATATTACAGATAAAATGGATGGAATTATTTTTTTAATTAGCAAATGTATTGCAGAATTTGCAATTTAAAAGCACTTCAAGAGAGAGATTTTACAATTCTTCTGCGCATCGCACTGGTTCTCCAGTGTCAGCAATGCCCCGCCAATCTCCATCTAAGCTCCACCTCCACCTCGTCCGTGTTGAGATCGATCGATCTACGGAATCCCTGACTATCTATTTCCAGACAAGTATACAGGTAAGTTGTTAATATTTTGAAGTTACCTTCACTATCTATGAACTCCCTGACTATAAATTTCATGAAAACTATACAGGTAACCCGCTAATATTGTGAAACTAATTTGACAGGCCGGATGTTGCTGCCTATGGCAGCAACACCATCCAGTCAAATTAGTTTCAAAATATTCAACATACTATTTATTAAATGGTAATTCCGTACACTCCGTACAACGTGTCGCACTATTGAGCCTAGAAAAGGGACTGTATAGAGTCAGTCATGACACCATGATAATGACGTCATCTTACACGCCACGTTGTTGATAATGACGTCATATGACGGATGCATAAACTTGGAAATGTCCTTTAAGCAAGAGTGTAACACGAATAGTCCTGTCTTCTGAAATCATTTGTGGGTGGGGAGTAATGTAATGCCATTGATAAACGGCAACTTAACACAGGAGACGCGCAAAACGAGTTGGCTTTGTAGGTTCCAAGATGGCAGTCTTTGGCATCAGAATTGACAGAGTAACCATCGTAATACACCGAAATACAGTGGTCTAGAGTCAAAGGCTGCTTCTAATCGGTGGCAGTATTTCAAAGTTCTGCATTGTTATCAAGGTGGCACAGAGTATTGCGTCGCACACATAAGCATGTGCTATGTAGATATAAATAATTGAGAAATAGTGTAAGACCAGTGGGTACTATTTTCAACGCTCGTTCATGAATACGAAAACGATATTATTTTATCGGCCATGTTTAAACATAAACATATCTCCTCTCTTTCAGAAGGCCAATTAGCTATGATGCAATCTGCTGATTGAATCACATCGTGTATCGCTAGAAATGGCTCTCTATCTTGGACGGATCGATGTATGTAAGAAGGCGAAATGAGCAATGACCAAAGATCTTCTGTATAATGGAGGGCCCCATTGTATCCATCAATCAAATGACTGCATAATCAACTATGTGACGCGCATAATGACGTCATAATCAATTACGTCATGAATGGCGTAGCTAAGTTAGTCACGTCCGCTTAATCGATGATCGACCTGACCCGCCAGGGGCAACGTGTGAGAGGAACCTAGCTAAAGATAGGCAGGATATGCCTAAATTAGATTCCTCCATTATCCTAATAATATCGAGTAAATAATGCGTTCAGAAAATCTGCTTAATTCGTTATTCTGTGCAGTATGATATTACAAAACAGGTCAGTACAAAATGAACCTTTTCACTTTTAGCTATGCCCGCTCATTTAAATCTAAGCTCCACCCACACCACGTCCGTGTTGGGATCGATCGATCTTTGACTGGGTGCTGCTGCTGGCTATTGCAACAACGAGGCCAAGTCGAATTAGTTTCAAAATATTCAACAGCATGTTTACTAAATAGCAAATACATACGACCCGTACAACGTGTCGGACTATTATGCGGTAAATCTGGGCGATATCGAATCACTCATGATGTAATTGATTATGACGGCATACGCTGGATGGATAAACTGAAAAGGTGGCATCTAGCGATCTGTGTGTTTTCGTGTGTACTGATCCGTATCGATCGCAATTAAAAAAAGTTAGCACTTCTTGTGCCAGTAGCACTTCTTGTGCCAGTAGCACTTCTTGTGCCAGTAGCACTTCCAATTGCTCGACATGCTACTCATAAGAGGTATCCATATAATGGTAAAGACAACACTATGCTGTATATTTAGCCATAATCTTTGACATTTACAAAAAACCTCAATGATGAAAGAGGTGAAGTTGACACAAGGGGCGTTAATTTGTAGCCCACAAGCAGTCGCAAAACCATCACCTAATTAAAATAGTAATAATTGAGTGTATCATATAAACAAGCCTTCTAGTAGTAGGGTCGGTATTAAAATGATACCACCTCCCTCAACTGGCAGCCGTTCGGCGATCCGTGGCCCCTACCGCCCTCCCAATCCCTGGAGCATAGGGTTGTTGAGACATGTGGTTGGTGTATACCTCTAGATGGAGATGGGAGCTATGCCCCCAGGAATTGAGTGGGCAGTTGGGGCCAACACCGATCGCCGAACGGCTGCCAGTTGAGGGAGGTAATATCATTTTAATTCCGACCCTAATATTAGTCAAAATGATACCGCCTCCCTTAACGGGCAGCCGTTCGCCAATCCGTGGTCCCCACCACCCTCTTCATCCCTGGGAATAGGGTTGTTAATACATGTCGTGGTTGGTGTATCCCTCTAGATGGAGATGGGACTGTGTAGGCTCAGACAAACACGTAGTCTCTGCCAGTAGTGTCGTCCATCTACCTTGACAATGCTCACCTGGCAGGATGCTAAAGTGCTTAGCATTTGCACCACGGTAGACTCTGGCATGTTCACATATTACGCAGATAATCTGGTGCTGAGCACGTGTCTCCAGCAGACGACCACACCCTACCCTCTCCACACCATAGAAGTGGCAGACAAACTCGATCTCTTCACGTGGGTGAAAGCGGTCATAAATGTTTCTCCGCAAGGGGTCGACCCAAGGATTGTACTGGGGGTCATCCCGGAAGTGGGCCCACTTGGCATCCAATATTATGGCAGTCTCAGCGCCCTGTGCCACTGCTGCAGACGCCAGCAAGATCAGTATGATGAGAATCATGGATATACATGAACAGTTAAACTGAACAGAGTGAACCCCTCGAGAAATATCTGTGCCAGATCGAGCCCTGTTCCATCCGGATCGATAGTGATCTTCATCCCCTTAGGGGCAGGGGCTAGCTGCTTCACTCTGCCACCGGTTAAGAAACGTAGCTCTAGGACTATATGAGTCGTGTGCCGGCTAGTGAGTCCGACTCGCTGAAGCAGTTTAACAGCACCCTTGGCGTTGGAGACATGTGACACCATCTACCCGTAGGATGCCTTCCTGGAGGTTAACAGCGTCTTCTGGCCCATCGAATGGAGGACGCAGCAGGAGCTTTCCACCTGTAACCCCGATCCGGTAACCCACCCTCATCAGGGAGACACCTTCACCTATGTAGGAGAGGAAGGATGATCCCGATTGTAGAGCTTTCGAACTGTCCCACCCCTTTTCACAACAGTGGAGAGGGGCGTAACCTCTATGTCAATGACTGCGGGAGGCCGCACTTCATTCTTCTCAAAAATGAACTGCAGGCTTTTTGTCATGGTCAACAGCAGACCATCATGTGTCATCGGCGGGGCATTGCTCGAATGGTGATTGACCAGATGAAAGCCGACGTCGTCATTTACGGTGGTGATGTCTGCCACCTCTGTATCCGAGACCTCAATCAACGGCTCGAGGATGTACTTCCTCTTTGGGAAATCGTACCGAAACATGATCGTATGACCCTCTATGTTGCGACCCAGGCGCTCCTTCGACACCTCCTTGAGGTCTGTAAGCAGCTCCACCCCATCACCACCAATGGGGTGGAGGGAGAATGCCTTTGAGTTTGCTTCGTACTGTAGGGCGAATGACTTGCAATCACTCTCTTCTGCCTTGGCAGCATCAACTGCGTACACATCTGCCAGGTCAGCAAGACCCGTCGAGTGAGCACATATGGTTTCCATAGCATGCCTTAGGAGGGTATTAAACAAGAGATATAACCATGCCGATTAGCTGACTGCAGCTCTCCGGTGGTGAGAACGTAATCTCACCCTCTCTAGAGGGGAGACGGGTGGTACAGTACCGTGTAGAATGGGTCCTCTTCGAGGTGCCCCAGTGGGTCACAACATATATACACGCCGATGTGCTACATAAACCTTCGGGCAGTGCACAGAAGCTCACTGGTCGAAGTCAGCCCGGACGTGATAGAGTACCTCCCAGGTGCCAACAGCACCCTATGGAAAGCTATCTGTCATAACGTGATCACACCTGTAAATCACCTGTTTGACAGCCACTCCATTAACATATATGCCAGCACGGATGGGATATCGGACGCCCATTTAGAGTTTACACTCTTATTACTCATTGACCTGACGACAACATGATATCACACCAGGAATATCTGACCATTGCCGAGATGATAAACCAGAAAAGGGTTGCCAAAGGCCTTAAACGAACAAATGCTCGCACAGCAACAGATCTGTCAACAAGAAGGAGAGCGACTACAGTGGGAGAGCTGGTATCGACAGGCTGCCAGCAAGGCAGGGAGACGAAGGAACAGTGAAGGTTCCCAATACTGCCAGGCCCTCCTGGAGCAGAGTAAGCGGGACGCAGGAGTCTTGACGGACGACGATGAGCCAGATGTCTTCACATACGATGATGAGCCAGATGTCTTCACATACGACGATGAGCCAGGTGTCTTCACGGACGAGGACGAGCCAGATGTCCTACTGTGGGAAGAGGAGATGGCACAGAAGTGTAAGACCAAGAAAGCCATCCAGTGGCAGACCTACTATCTTGGTCATAAGGTGACGTTCCAGAGCTCACGTCTCATAAAGCTACTTGCACCCGACATAGTGCTGGATGACCACTTTCTAAGAGACGTCTGTATCGACACTAAAAAGCTGGCATGGTTCGCTAGACTCTCCAATATGAACCTTTCTATGACTCATGAGCAGATTCTGCAGGTGATGCTGGTTTAATCTCAATGTATACTATGACAACATCAGAGTGGCAGAAGCAACCAGCACTATACCCCTCCCTGACTGCTGACGAGGGTGGTACAGTACATGGCTGGCGAATCCAGCAGATAGATGCCATTAGGCAGAATCTCGTCCATGAGCAGAAAAGTACAGCAGAACGCGCAGGCGAAATAAGACAGCCTACAACCTCCTCGCGCGTACAACCACGGCTGCGGGTATGAGTGGAGCCAGTGTGGCAGCTGTGGCCATTCTCGCCACAGGGGTGAGTGCCATCGTCGCCATCCCGCTAGGTGGCGTGACACTAGCTACCACTGTCTTGGCCACTGGCTTGGCGGTGGGGCAGCGGCAGATCACAAGGAGGCTGGAGAAGCATGCTAAGTATGTGACACTGGCACACATTATGCTATGGACTATCGACGAGTCTGTCAGCAAAGCTCTCGAGGATGGACAGGTCACCGATGAAGAGTACCACCATATACTGAAGCTCCAATCCCTGTACCACACGGAGAAACCTAAAGTGCGACAGCAATACCTCAAAGGATCCAGGGGGAGGGTCGTTATGAAGGAGCTAAAAAACGAGATATTACGGCGAGGTGGGCTCGCTGGTCTCTGGAGTCGAGATGACTACAAATAGTGTGCTGCCTGTACGGTAGCTTTAAGAACACCAGTATACATGGCCTTCCCACTGAACCTCATGACAGTCATCTGGAGCCAACCACCCCTCATGGATACACCCTTGACTGGCCTGAGAGGTCTGTTGTCTGATATACCTGCACTAACACCGTTCTCCATCACAGTGGATGGACGCTCCCGAACCAGCTTCTCCGTCCATGCACGACCGCTGAGCAACCGCCCAATCACCATTAAGGATGCGAAGCAAGCTCATACTTGGATGGCTACTCCAAGCCTCCCATACTGGAATCAGCATCTTAACTTTGCCGTGTGCTGTGCCACGGCAGGATGTGGAGTAACTTCCACCCTGCTTCACTCCTATTCTGGTACTTTTGAAGCCGTGCTCCTTGCCAGCTGTCTCAGATTCCATGTGTACTGCACGGTGCGACGAATCCTCTATGAGCTTGGTGCAAGCCTCCCTGATACAAACGACTTTGACCCACAGCTCAACAGTAATAGCGTCTCAGCGGCCAGCAGAATACAGAGAGAGAGAGAGAGAGAGAGAGAGAGAGAGAGAGAGAGAGAGTTCAGCGCTCATCCAGACTATCAGTGCCATGGTGGTGACAACAGTGGTCTAGGGGTTATGTACGGTGACCCGAGACGTGACTACTCAGGATTCCCCTATCGAACACCACGACAAGTAGGCTGTCAGAAGAAAGGCAACGTTCTCATTTTATCCAGACTCCGACCCTGGAACGCTGGTGCAAAATATGTACATCACTGCCTTGCAGCAGTACTATCCAGATGTGTGGAAGTACTTTGCCCCACACACCACCTCAGGCCTCACACCAGCATGGATCGTTCGGATCAACCAGTCCCTGGAAGTACTGTACTACTGCTTCCTTATAGCACAGACCAAGCTGCGTCATTCCATAGATGGTGTCAGCGAAGCAGAGGTCCAGGCCAGGTTCATCGGTCTCGTTGAGGATATGATCATCGTGGCAGACCCCAGTAGTCTTATTGCTAAGTTCCAGCAGGGGTTGCAGAAGGCGTGTCGCAAACTTGACTTTGTAATTTCACCACACCTACAGTTGATTCCGAGCAACATGATCGTGAACATCGAGGACCCCCAAATCAGGAGCTATAACCACATGATAGTCGAGGGAAGTTACCTCGGTGTCCACTTCGGCTTCAACACTGATATCAACGCACCTACACGTAGTACGGGCATGGCAGCATATACAGTCGTTCCGACCCTGACACTGCAGCCAGTCAACACGACGCCTCCCATGGCAGCTCCACATAAAGGTGTTCTGACCCCGACACTGCAGCCAGTCGACACGACACTGCTTCCTGTTGGAGCTCTATGAGTGGTGTCAGGCCTAGCTATCGTGGGGCTCGGGATCAGCCTACTCCACCGCTAGCAAATCAGCTATTAGTATATCCTGGCTCTCTACAGTAGCAGCGGGGACTACGGTGAGACACTGAGCCAGGTTGGCATGTCCTACAGCCCCTATACACGCTGCCAACATGCACATCCAAGGGCTGGATGGTTCCGCAGCACATCCCTTTTCCAGCGTGTAGTATCACAGAGCCTTGTTCAACTCTGAGTCAGGTGAGGCCATGGCGGTCTGCAACTGCTGGAACACATCTGACAGATACTCCCGATCCTTATAGAAACCTTTAGCTCGCAGGAGCTTCTCGATGATACTCCCGCCCATGATAGGTATTCGAGGAAGCAGATCTGTCCCTTACCAAATCCTAGATAGAGCTTCGCAGCTTTCAGCTCCTCTGACAGCTCAGCACCTGAGGGCTGAGTGAGCTCATCTGGTCTCTTCTTCTGGTAGTCCTTCAACTCCCTCGGAAGACATTATAGTACGTCTAGCATAGCGTGAGCCCGGACATGTTTAAGATATTCCTGAGTACCAACCTGGACACCTGGCAGATGCAGACTGGGAAGATCTTATTAGCGCTCTCAACAGGGGATGCAGATGTTTAACCGCATTGTATACTCAGTGCTTAAACAATGACGTCAATGGTACAGATCATGAAGCAACTGGCGAGAGCCAGGTGAGTCTTTAGAATGTGGAGAACCTGCTGCGAACCAAGACACAGAAGGTACTGACCAAAGCAAAACCACTGGAAGTCCATGTCGCCAGTATGTGGCCATGGTGAAGATGACAGGGGGAAATAAGTTTCTTCCTGCCGCCACTGCGGCTGTCCTTGCTACAGTGGTGAGTGGGGTGGCCAGGCACTGTCTCGGAATAACTCACCCCATCCCAAACATTGCCCTTAGTGGTGCCTCATACACTGTTTCCGCCAAGATCATGGGTGAACGTGTTTCACTAATGGAGGCCGCGGTTCTAGGGCTAGTAATGAGTGCAATGGCTGACAGCATCGTCGCCTACGTTTAAAACCTCTGAATAGTGAGAGATGGATCACGAGACCCCTGCAGCATATGAGGCATGGCGTGCCGGAGGGTGGTGTGTAGCCCATAGTCGAGTACGTGGACTGGGGATTGCTAATGCTCAGGAATGGTGGACCGCCCACAAGGTGTGCCCCTGCAGAGAGCGCCAGTACACTGCGCACTGCTACCTATTCCTTGGCCGACAGCGTGGTCTTCCTATGCCCAACTATTTCACTAGGGGTATGACTAGTAGGTCATTAAGCCGCCTGTATATAGGACTATGACTCTGCCACTCACAGCCCAAGAAAGCAAAGAGCTATGCGATCTTGCTCACTTGGGCGATGCACGCCTCGGTTCAAAGGACACTGTTGCCCCTATCTCCTTCCTAGACCTCAAGGATGGTGACGATGAGGCTGGAGTCATCAAGGTTATGGCTGAGGCCTGTGCTGCGGCCTTTGTGAGTCCTTTGCTGCGGCTGTCCTCGCTACAGTGGTGAGTGGGGTGGCCGATCACTGCCTCAGAATAACTCACCCCATCCCACAGATCGTCATCAGTGGTGCCTCCTACACTGCTGCCGCCAAGATCATGGGTGAACGTGTTACACTAATGGAGGACACGGCTCTATGGCTAGTAGGAGGGATAAGCCGTCTGTATATAGCACTATGACTCTGTCACTCAGACCTAGAAAGCAAAGAGCTAGGCGATCTTGCTCACTTGGGCGAGGCATGCCTCGATTCAGAGGACACTGTTGCCCCTATCTCCTTCCTAGACTTCGATGAGAAGGGAGACCATTTGGAGATCCGAGGTACTATCCCAGCCCAAGATCTCATCAGGAACGCCGATACGGTAGGACAATCGGCCATTAACAAGGCGAAGACTGTATACAAGGGGATGGGCATCAATGAGAGGGCGACGATACGAGGTATGCTCGGAGTCGATGAGACTGGAGCCATCAAGGTTATGGCTGAGTCCTTTGGACAGGACCTGGTTAAGTATCTCCTGAAATCACGGAGCTCATTCCAACAGGATGGAGAAAATATCAAGATAGATACCATCGGCCCGATCATTATCACTGTCTATGGCAAAAAAGGTGCTACCACCAGCCTCCAGCTACCAGAGGTGAAGAACTCAGGGTTCTTTTGTGTGCCATTTAAGACCACATGATAGTCATGGCTTCCCGTGCATGTGTCATACAGATACTGGATGACTAGACACTGTGTATGCATACACAGGCACTCCACGCTATCTTCTCAGCTGCTGCTGTGATTTCATGCTTAATGCCTCCATCGCATCCTTCGTATATGCTGGAGTAGCAGGATTCCCCGCTCTGCAGGTGAAAGAGCTGGTGCAGGAAGTACTGCCGTTTAGTCTCCCAGATATAGACGAGACTACCGCCGACAAAGTGCTAACCATCCTCCGCATGCATGGCTGTACCATTCGACAGTAGGCCGGCCGATGCTGGGCAGGTGGTGCTGATCATTGACCCTCAGGACACAGGAAAAACATCTTGCTGCAGGCTCTCCTGGCCAAACATCTACACTCTCAATACATCCTTCTGGTGTCTGACTCTACTGCTGAGGCGGTTGACAGTAATGATCACTGGTACAATGGCCCAATCACCAAGACGCAGAACCTGCAAGCACTGATGGAGAAGCTGCTGGCAGCCCGAGTGACAGAACCATTTGTTCTAGTTATCGATTACCCTGCAATGGACCAGAAGACAGTCACCTACCTCAGCAACATCACCAGGTGCATCTGGCACACAAAGATAACTGTCTTCATCCTCTTTTCAGAAGTACACCCGAGAGATCTCACCAGACATTCGCCACAATGCCCGGTTGCTATACTTCAGCTCCAAGTGTGGACGTGCCCTGCTCGAGACCAGATATGACCACCTAACCCTCAAGGAGACCAAAGGGAACTTTATTGCAGGTGTAAAGAGGGAAGCTGATCTGTATCGCTTCATCTTCAGCAACAAGGAGACAGGTGAGCTGTCACACTTCAAGCCATCTATGGAAAAGCCACATACCTTCACCTACAGGCTGAATCCAGCCAGGAAACTAGCCTGCTCTACGTGTGATCACTGACAGACTGTCGCAGCTGCCGCAATATTTTGTTCATTCATCAGAAGGCTAAGGAACTTCGTCCGAGGTCTCCGTTACTTCGTCAGATGCTTGAGGACCTTCGTCAGAAGCTTGAGGAACTTCGTCAGTTTCGTCAGAAGCCTGTTTGTCGTCAGAACCCTGTTGCGGAAACTCTATCCCCTGAGGGTCAGATGCTAGGACTCTCTTCTTCTGGAACTTCTCATGGAAGATCCACTTTGCCCATGCGCGACGAGCATCTGACTTGCGAGCGGATTTGATGGTATTCGTCAGTGATCCCCTGCTGAGTAGCTTCTGCATGACCAGTGTCGTGGCTCTCCGCTACAGCGGCACTGCCCGCCTCCCTGAGGTAGTTATTTGCTTCAGACTGGAGGATATCCAGTATATCTCACCCTTTCTGGCTATGGAGGTTAAATACGGCAGCCCACTTCTCGACCGTTAGTAGATCTTTGGGTTCGATCCTCGCCCTTTGGAGAGCTAGAATAACAGGACTGTTGGGTTGGGTCACATCTAGCTTGAGTGCCCTACCCTGGGTGCTGTCAAACTGCCGTTAGAGTATCCGAGTCAGGAGTTCTTTGGTACTACGAGATGGCGCTTCTTTTTCTATGGCGGCCAGTATCTCCACATCAGACGAAGTGTGACCTTGGCTCGCTTCTGGATACTGTTGATGTCACGAAGCAGTCCTCGGACCCTGTCACAGTGGGGCAGTGCACGCCATGGCTGTCGTGTTGACCGTCATGCCGACTTGTCCTGCTGCCTATAGACAATCTGCTGGAGAACTTTACCGAACATGGCAGCCATTTAAAACCTCTATATACCCATACAATACATTAAACATGCTGCAGTATGTGCAACATCCAGATGGGGCCATTGCACCCGTGACATCACACCGCACTGATCCTCGGAAGGCCCGCCTGACGGTCATTCGACCCAGTATACACGATGAGAACCTGTTGTCCGCTGCTGTGATGTGCATCGACTTTGCAATCTCGGCACAGTTCCACGAGATCAAGAGCATGACACTCATGTTCAAGCTTCAGAGCACAACAGAACAGACGGTAGAGTTCCGGCAGGTTCTGAACGGGTTGGAGATCGTGCAGAGCAACAGCACCGTGGATACCACCCATGTGCACGATGAGTACCGAGTCCTAGGTCCGCTGGCTCGTGGACCAACCTTCTATGCGAAGGGAAAGGGGTACTACGCTGTGGGGTGCAATGAGGGGTTCACGGAATTCGAACTACAGGCAGGTGCCGAGAGGTCTGTGGCAGTTACACTCTTAACCCTCCTCGAAAACACACACGTGACTCCGGCTGCCATGCAGGCTAGACTGTTCCTCCGGGTGTACAATGAGCAGCTTGCAGATGTGACGATGAATGCTCCAAGACTTCATGTCTGGCATGACGAGAATTTCCAGGAGCTGAGGCAAACGGGTTCCAAACAGCGGATCATGCATGTGGGGCGAGAACACCAGCAGGTCCAAGCCATAGCTAACCAACGGGTAGAGCTCAGATTGCATCGTGGTGTATCAGACTGTGTCGCTGTTGCAGTCATGGTTCAGATGGGAGGAGCCTTCCAGCAGGTGAATAAGCTAGATGACTTCAAGCTTGTGGTTACTGGGACCATTGTTCTTGGTGAGGTACGCGAGCTGGCTGATTGCCAACTCTACAGACAGAGAACTAAGTAATAATAATAATAATAATGCCCTGAAATCCATGCATGTAATGCATGCTCTAAGTGCTTACAATTGATATTTATGTATAAGCCTGTTTAAAAAGATATGTCTTGAGATTTGATTTGAAACTGGATAGAGTGGGAGAGATTTTGGTATCAAATGGTAAATTATTCCAGTTAGACGAAGCAGAAAAAGAGAAAGTTTTGTGGCCATATGTTTTTGTGCAAACGGTTGGAATTTCTAATAACATTTGATCTGCAGATCTGAGTTGCCGAGGACGATTGTATATCTGTACAAGCTCAGACAGATAATCTGGCGCAGAGCCGTAAACACACCGATATGTTAGACTTAGAATTTTGAACAGTATTCTTTGTTCAATCGGAAGCCAATGCAGATCTTGCATGACTGGACTAATGTGTGCATGCTTGTTGCTTAAGGAAACAATTCGTGCAGCCGTGTTCTGAGTTTTTTGGACCCTAGAGATTAGTTCCTTAGGGGCACCGATAAGAAGGCTATTGCAATAGTCCAGTCTTGACATCACTAATATGCAGTAATATGCTCGAGTGCTTTGCTGTGCTCAAACTTCTCCTTAGACAGCTTCTCCATCGCCTGTTATGATGCTTATGCTCGACCTCTGCTGCCTTCTTGCCGGCGAAGCTGAGTCCCCAGTTCGCTAAGGCAAACATGCCCGCATATAAGATTGTGGATGCCATGCTATAGATTACAGTTTAAAGCTACTATATAGCTATCCCCCAGCGACGTGATGTATAAACCAGAGGCTTATGAAAATCCAGTCGAGGATATAAATCACGAGGACTATGAGGAGGAATATGATGAGGAGGATTATGATGCAGACTACGATGTCGGTGTTGAGTATGATAATGTAGAGCCTGAATCCTGCAAGCTAGTACACAGAGCGAAAAGAATCTATCGCACTTACGTGAAAGGTTCTATCAGTCCGCTAGCAGCAGTTGGGACTCTGATTGTTCTGTTCACAACGAAAGCTGGCGAGATGGTCCGCAAGATCGGCAACAATGCTGTCCATGGTGTGGAGAAGATTTCTTAAGCCATACCAGTTATCGCATCAGGAGTAGGTACGTTATTCGAAGTCCCATGCCCTTGGCTACCATACGTTGCCATAGCACTCGCAGCCATCTGTGCCACCGAAAATTTAAGCCATGCGATATAAGAATGGCGTCTCTGTACGACCTGGTGAAGTCCCTCAACTGGCAAGCCTTTGTCGATCCAGCATAGATTAGATGCCAGTGTATGGAGGTGTTTGAGGCGGTCTTCAGTGATGGTCGAATGAATGCTAGGAGTGGACGTCAGAGATGAAATCTGGGCGTTTATCAACCGTCTTTCTTGAGGAACTCTACTATCAGCCTGGTGGATGTTACTGTGGACCCCTCAACTACTCAAGGCCGCACGTTGCACGGGCCACAACTTCACATTGGAGACAGTTAGCCAGTGGCTCAGCCACCAGGCGATGTGGCAAATATACAGACCTCGTCCACAGCACATCAGGCATGCCCATTTCGATGAAACTGTCCCGAACAGAGTTCACCAGGCAGATGTTCTATTCCTTCCACATGACTCGGTTGGTCGTAAGACCAACACGTATGCCCTCGCCAGCTGGTACAAGGATGCAGTACCGCTCACAGACAAGTCAGCTGGCCAGATGGCCCAGGCAATCCAGAGTGTCTACGAGGCTTCGGAAAATCCCCTCCAGTGGCCGGAATTGTTGCAGGTGGATGAGGGTAAGGAGTTCTGAGGGGAGACATGCGGAAACATGGTGTGGCAGCTAGGCGAGGCGAGGTAGAGCATCGTCGTGCCCAGGCTATCGTTGAGCGGTGTAATCGGACACTGGCAGAGAGACTGCTCCCACACCAATACGCCCAGGAAATGGCAGCGCCGAGTGCACGTTCTAGAGTATGGGTGAGAGGGCTGCCTGTGGTGGAGAGATCCAATGCCAAGGTTACTAGGCTACTCGGGGAAAAGCCGGTAGATGCTATCAGACACTCTGCTGTTGCCAGTCGCAGCTCTATAGGAGCGAACAAGGGAGAGGAGTGCCTACCACCTGATGCTCTAGTTTGGTACCTGTATGAGCCTGGTGAGCTGGAAGGTGGTCGACGGCGTGCAACAAATCCTAACTGGTCGATAGATGTTCACTGGCTTGACAGGTATGTGGAGGCAGAGGGGCAGCCTACATTGTACTACCTGGCACGCCAGCAAGAAGTGCCTAGGCAGCCATTTGCCGTAGAAGAGCTTCAGCTAGTCCCTGCAGGCACACAGCTACCAGCACCTAGGGTGCTAACATAATACTCGATGGGTTTGGTATGGACACCATCTGGCAGTACATGGCGATTATCATAGTAAGCAGCGAGTCTGAGTTTTTCCTGCTCATACGTCACCATACCCTGTTTGCACATGCGCAAGCCTCGGTTTTTAGCTCTGTCCACCCCGCCATGTAGCGCACTGTAGAACCTCTGCGAAGAGACCTCATTCTGCCGCTTTGACATTCCCTTAGCCGAGCACTTACTTGCAGCCGTGCTCTCCACATAGTAGCATTTGGAGCAGAAAGCGATACCACGAGAGCCTTCGAACTCGAGCTTGACCTGTTCCGGAGTCCATCCAGACCATTTTTCCAAACTAGCCAGTCTGGCTTATGAGCCTGGTACTCTGCTCTCATCTCAGGGGGGAATGACGTATTCGAGCTCACAGCCTGCTATAGCGATATACGCAGAGTCTGTGCCCATATGCAGGTGCTCAAAGCTGCGCTACGTATCGATCGAGGAAGTCGTAGTAGAACACCAGCATACGCAGCTTCACGAGCTCATAAACGGCTATCCCCACCTGGAAGGGCCTTCGAATGGTGATTCTTGGCTTGCGACTCTGGAGCTCGTATGACTCACTGATCTCCTCGATATCTTCGAACCATTCACTACGCAGGGCCTTGTCTACCATGCGCTCATCTTTCATGAAGTTGGTGTTGCTATGGCGTTCTAGGGCCTCGATGAGCTTCCCATAGGCACTGTTTCCGAGGACCTTGAAGAGATCTGCCAAGACCGCTTTGCTCTTATCTACATCTCCCGAACAGCGGGCCTCCATAACATTCTCCACAAACCACTCGAATGGGTGCTTGGCCTCATAGTCTATTGTGTGGTATGCAGCAGTGATCTCCAGGCAATGGGTTATATACCACTTGAGTGTCGGTGCGGACAGCAGCCACTTCTTGTCAGAGAGTGCACTGACCAGCTTCTGGGTGTTGGGACGCTTCCTCCCTGTTCGCCCTAGATATGCCAGCATCTCTGACGAGATTGCCTTTACCGTGATCTCGCGGTTATAGAAGAGAGGAGGTATTTCCTCGAACTGTGCCCACGGTGCCTTGGGGACCTCTATATCCACCACAGCAACCCCAAACCAGCTGTCTGCTAGGAGAGCCTCCTGAAAGCTAGCTACACCACTAGCCCCGGACCAATGGCGCACTGTCTCCTTACCACATGGCATCTCTTTGGGCATCGTTGACAGGTACACAGTCCTGCGTCGTAGGCGAGTAGACATTGGCAGATACACTCTCTCTCTCTCTGCCGGATTTGAGTCACACCGGCCTCATGGTATCTGGTAAACACGATGCTGGGACCTCCAACAACAGCACCCTTCAGTATCTCGTAGGCTTCCTTGCCCGGTGAATAGAGGCTAACATCTGGCATGTGCTGAGCGGTTCCACGTAGGAGGTACTGCAGTGACACACCTGGGAGAGACACTGCGTCTTTGAGGATGTCTATTTCTCATTCCAGCATCCGCTCTCGGGCTTCGATGAATGGGCTGACGTCCAGGTTGTTGTAGTATTGTAGCCCGTCAGCGAATGTCTGCATTCCATGCTCGCTGAATGTCTGGTTACACTGTTCCCACTCTGATCGCGTCAAGAGGTAGCCACACTTGAGTTTAGATGTCCACGCTGAGTAGTCAGGAAGCCCAGGATAGTCGAGCTTCTCATGTGTGTCAAACCATTCATACAGAAACCAGCTCTTCTGCGGTGTACACCCGTAAGCTTTGGCCCATACCTCATACGAGACTCCTGGACCGAGGTAGTTCAGCACAGCGAGAACCAGTAGCTCAGGTGTTATAAAAAACATGGTCTGACTAGCCTTCTTGGCGACTTTCACTGTACCTATACTGTCAGTCAGCTCATCGACAAAGTACTTCTTGATGAGTTTCAGGTCACTAGAGCTGGGCGGTATTGATATTTACATGCTGGTACCGGTACCATGAACAAATACCGCGGTACCACGGTATACCGTCATCTGAGCGTGAGGCATGCCACGAAATTAGAACAATTTTTTCCATTTCCTTTTCACTTCCATCTCCAATCAACAGTAAATATAGGTAAAATAAATAAATCGGCTTCCTGATTTAGAGAAGAAAAACATGGCTATTGCGACTGTTTAGTTTCACGATTTTATTAGGTCACTATTTTTATTGACGTAATATCATTCACGGGAATATCGGGCAAATGGTGTGGTCGACTCGCTAACTATAACCCGCTGTTTGAGACATTGGGGCGCACTATTTTCAATCTGGATTGTTCTTGCTATTAATGCGTGCGACCAGCAAATGGTAGATTTTATTTTGGCAGTCGAGCGCTTTGATAAACAGAGTCCAGACAAAATCCGCGAGTATTGAAACGGGGCGAGTGTTGTACGCTTTTATTTCTGTTGGAGTCGTATATTCTATTACTCGCGAAAACAGGCCTATACACATACATATAACACGACATTGAATATAGCCGATTCCAAAGCTTCTGATAATTACCGAGTACCCGATGTGCAGACTCGTTACTCGCCATGCTTCACGTGAACAATGCGTGTAAAAAGCTATTTCCGGGAATTTCCCACTGGTAGCCAGTTGAAAAATGAATTACAAAAACTAAAACACTATAATTTGTAGGTGTCGTTACTTAAACTGGATTTAATCCGTAAAGAAAGTTCTTAAAACACGCCAGAAAAAAAAAAATAACGACTTCAACGCTACTCGTTGTTAATAAATTAGCTCGTGATCAAAACGGCGTGAGCAAATACTACGTTTTAGTAAATTTGCATTGATAAATTCAGCGTAGTAATGTATTTTTCCACGGTCTAGTTCATGAACAACCAATCAGATACGTCTTTGCGAGATCGCTGTTGTGTTTGAATAGCACGCTGTTTGTATGTTATTTCTTTATTCTAGCGTGTTTGTTCGGTGACAAAATGCTTGGAGTAATAACTTACAAATAATAGAAACGGGAATAGGGAATATATTAAAGTATAATTACAACCGGCGGACGGCCAGAGAACGAGTTTAGATGTTTTAAATAAAGCAATTTTACCGTGAGACTTTCAAGACGTACGTTTGACATACAATTCTGCCTGTCATTATTTTGTAATTGACGTCCTGACGTTTGTTTTTACAACAACCCTTTCACCTGAACTCGGCTAATAGTTAGGGATGCCTGTATTTGTGGCACTATTAGCACTTATTTACCCTTGGTCAAGTCAGATTTTATGAATATATTTCTCAAATATTGCTCAAACATTATGGACGGTATTCACGGTATTTGGAAATGTCAACTGTCACGGTATCGGTTCACGGTATACCGCGGTCCTCACGGTACTACCGTCAGACCGCCCAGCTCTACAGGTCACACCACCCAGAGTTCAACCCCAGTACAGGCACTTAGTCACACCACTCATTGATTAGTCGCTGCTGTCGCTTTGGGAGCTTGTCCAGGTCTGCCGGTATGTACTGTGCCCTAACCCTTGTCCGGATTAGATATGCTCGCCATTGGATCACCAGCCTGAACTCTCTGATCAGTTATTTGGGGTCAGGATTGCAGAGGTGAGTGGGCTCACACTTGGCGCCATCTATGGAGCAGGCAACTGACACAGAGATAGGTGTGTGGGTACTCTCGATCGTGAGAGTATCCATAGGATGAGTCTTGATACCATCTAGGAGTGCTTCGAAGTCGGAAACTATGAAATGTGGGTATGGGACAGTCCCAACTCGTTTAGGGACGCTTGGACAGCGTTTTATTTGGCACTCCCACTGTACCACAAACGTGCATCCATATGCTCTGAGCTTCTCCTCTCTCAGGACTGTCTTGCGGTATCTTTGTTCAGCATCCTCACCTCGCTGGTGTTGTGGACACTCGTGCCAGTGACAGCCATGGAACTGGTAAATGGTGTTGGTGGTCAGATCATAACCATCTATGATTGCAACCTAGATCCAACGCTCGCCACCGTGCCCACACTCTACATGGTGTATGTGTATGCCTCTGTTTCTCGACTCATACTCGATCAAACGAGTAGCTGCTGAACTGGATGGTTGGGGCGGATAGAAGTCTTTCTCATATGCAGACTGTGGCACCTCGACCTTCTCGCCAGGACACACGATTGTTGTTTTGCCACCTGTACAGTGATCAGCGTGGAGTTGAAGACTGCATTCCTGTGTAAACCTCTGCTGAAAGTGACTGCAGACTAGTGTATGTGCCAGCTTGGAGATGTTCTTGATGTAGAAGGCGTGGTGGTTCCACACTCCGATGGTCATTGTGTCACGGTAGTGAGCCACTTGCCTGATAACGTGCCAGGTGCCCTCTATGGTTGTTTCATACACACGAATCCCGATCTTGGCAAAGAACGCAACCTTGTCCAGCTGATCCCGCGAGGTATTGCGGACATCAGGTATTGTCACTGCCTTGCCGTAGAACTGTGTGCCAAGCTCTTGTGCAGGAGCTGTACTTCTATCAGCTCTCGCTCCTCGGTGGACTGGTAGACATCTCCAGAGACACATGCTGTCCCTGTAGGTGTCGAGGTCAGTCATACTCGTCTTCTGTCGTGGCCAGTCGGGGAGGGGGCCTGTCCCAAGCAGTGGCTGGCGGTCGATGACAGCCCTGAGCTCAATGTTGATTGATCGAACGAAAGCCAACTTGGTGTTTGGTCGATCAATATTGTCTGTATCATGGTGGGCATGCTCTCTTGTTGCCACCCAGTCCTGATCTGCTCCTACCGTGTTCAGCCACAGGCTCCCTGGAGCATTCTTGTGGAAGAGCATCACCCTACCGTCTAATATGTGACGGATGCGATAGGTATGGGTGTAGCGGAGGTAGAAGGCATTCTGGACAGTTTGATGGATCTTTTGCATGATCTGGCCTGTGAGGTTTCCTTCTAGACGTCTGAAGAATGTCCAGCATACTGACCGGCATCCTCTATCCTCTGTCTTCCTTTCGTCAAGACGCTGGTCGAGAATGTGTTCGCCTTCTCGCCTCATGCTCCGGGCTAAGGGTTCAGACCTCGGCCCCTCATCACTCACTTAGCGATCCTGCATATGGGAGGTAAGCACTCCAGTGGATGGGCCGCCATCCGCCTCGCTACAGTCTTGGCTCGCAAGCTAGCAGTCACCTCCTCGTTCAACTGACGAAGCTCATGGGGCTGCTGCGCTTTCATGTGGGGATTCAAAGGATCATCTTTGGTAAGCACTGGAAACCTTCCCGTCTTCATTGCTCAGGAGAGACGCTTCTGCGACTCCTCGGCACGGGCCTGTCCAATCATCTGGAGCAGGTCGGCTTTCTTGACCTTAGAGGCCACTCTAAGGCCGAATTGCTTTGCAACATCGCAAAGCTGTGCAACAGTAATCCTGGTGTATATCACCGTGGATGCCTGTCTCTAAATGGCCGTTCAGACCCTATTATGTGGGGTTGATCACAAGGCAATCATTACCGGGGTAAAAAACCTGGGTGGTCCGTCGTGTCAATGTGATACAGATGGAGACTATGTGTTGTGTGAGATGTGGTCAATGTTCAGGAGAGCTGAAGTGATACGTGGAAGTAGAGTGCGCATTGAGAAGTTGGTGGGCGATGGATCACTGCATTTCTTGTTCCCACTCTGGTTCCAACTCGATAGCAGCACCCCCATCAAAAGTGCAAACCATTTCTAAATAATTCATATACTTGAAGAGTGTGGCCATCGCTATCACAGTCATCGGATAACGTCTGCGACACTTAAGGCATGTTAGTAGAACTGACGAGCATAATGTTGGGATCCCTGAGATTCTCCATTTCTCAAGATTTCGATCTGCATAGTTGCCCATATCACGTAATGGCCCGGGTACTTTTTCTCATTGCGCCGCACAGCCTACATCATGCTTACATGACCATAGCTCTTCAGGCCAGCCCATTGTGTGTAATATTGTTTGTAGATGAGCGTTTACACATAGTTGAGTGTTTTGAGTGTTTACACGTAATGTATGGTTGTGCGTTCACACGTTGTATACCATTATCGATGCTGTGTCTAACTCAGTCGAGGGTCTGTGGTCTGCAATCATGGGTGTTATGTGACTGTGCGAGTTGGTCTTGACGTGATGTCATGCTTCTCGGGTATTGGGTAAAGAGTAATTGTAGACATGTTTACCGTTTGCTAATAACACATAGCGAGATTTGAACCTGTTGTATAATACAACGCATTAGCTATCTCGACCATGTATGCAATAGCTGATAAGTTATGTGTTCACATGTTGGTGTGTTGCTGCACTATCAGGCTCGACTCGATCTTGACGTCACTTCGAGATAACGCAGTAACAGCGATTTCACAACCCCCGCTCAGAGATAAAAAGTACTAAGAGTCGAGATTGTAATGGTGTTGCGGTGGGTCTATCAATAGTGTTGATAGAGGTTGATTTGCATAGTGTACCCAGGCTGCAGACTGGGGTTCAAATCCGCTCAAAGGACATCGCTAGAACTTACCTGAAATTTTGAAACTAGGTACGACACTAGGGTCGGGGTAATATGACCAGGGTAGATCCACCATGACACCCCCAGTGCGGGGTCAAAGCACCCCAGACACACAGACCAGCCGGCTGTAATAGCAACATGGTAGTGTAGGAGATAGGTGGGGTAGGATAGGTAGAATAGGTACATAGGTAGGATAGGGAGGACAGGTACACAAGTGTCCCACAGATAGAAAATCCAACTCAGGATGCCGGTCAGAATAGAGAGAGAGAGAGAGAGAGAGAGAGAGAGAGAGAGAGGTCAGCCACTGGCCGGTATCCTGAGGAGGTTCTCCCGGACATTGGGGTCTGCACGGGGGTTTTATATTCGCCACGGCCTTCCATGTCCGGGAGAACTGCAGCTCCCATCTCCATCTAGAGGCTAACATCGACCACGAAAATCACATGTATCAACAACCCTATGTCCCAGGGATTGAGAGGGCAGTGGGGGCCACCACGGATCGCCGAACGGTTGCCAGTTGAGGATGGGTGTATCAGTTTGACTAGTAGTAGGGGCGGTATTAATATGATACTACCTCCCTCAACTGGCAGCCATTCGGCGACCCGTGGTGGCCCCCACCGTCCTCTCAATCCCTGGGGGCATAGCTCCCATCTCCATCCAGAGGCATACACCAACCACATGTCTCAACAACCCTATGGCCCAGGGAGTGAGAGGGCGGTGGGGGCCATGGATTGCAGAACAGCTGCCAGTTGAGGGAGGTGGTATCATTTTAATACCGACCCTACAACTCTTCTCGCCCATTCCATATTTTTCGATATGAGCACATGTGCCACATTCAACAGAGTATTTTCATTGGCTGTTGGGTGTGCAGCCCATTTAAATCGACCAATTAAAACATCGATTGATGTGAGCGTGATGCGGTACTGTTTTACTACGATTTGTTTACTACGATCTTTCATTCACGAAACGGCTTCGCAAAATATCATCGTTTGACAGTTTATCAGTCGGCAGCGAAGTAACGATTGATAGCCCGTGGCTCTGCGATAGTCTTCAGTTTACGGCTGACATCGCCAGATTTTGTGCTTGTCCCTATATTTTGCTGGGCATTCAGTATCTGTTATGAAGTAGTGGTGTGTCAGAGCGGCGGTATCGATTTCACACAAATCAACAATGAGAAATCAGATAAAAGTCACATCAGCAACTATTGGCAAATATTTCAAAATTCCAGTTTATATGATAAATACAATCTCAAACTCGGTCACTTTTCATATCACTATTATGAACCTCGTTGAAAGTTATCAATTTTGCACTCGCTAAAGCTCGTGTAAATTGATAATTTTCAACTCGGTCCATAATAATGATATGAAACGTGACCTCGTTCCAGATTCTCTATATCACAAGTGGGTAATATTTCTCTCATTGCCAAACTTCGTTCAACGTACGGAAATTAGAATATTTGGTAGCCATGTTTTTTTTCTAATGTGCCAGCTCTTTCAGGATAATATGCGATTTGAGGAAGTTCTAGTGAATCAATTAGTAAGACGACTTTGGCATGGACGCTCATATCGCAGATTTACTGTAACAACTTTGAACCCGACGCCTTCCAAGGAAATCGAGGTAATACAACATAAGGCTATTGTGGGTGTCTTCAAGCGCCAATGACAGAATACTTATAGCTGTTACTCTAACAGTCTTGATAATGTAAAACATTTATTGGTCGATCGCTTCCATTCTGGCAGACTCAAATTCACAATGCGCGTCAACTTCCGTGCTGTCTGCTGGGCGTATGATATACCCGTGATAATGTGGTATTAACGCGGACAGCGACATTCCAATGGCTCGTGGCTGTACATTTGGTAGCATTGATTGAAATGCAACCGTTCCACACCCCAGGCAGCCTATGGAACACACGCTTTACCAATGCTGGTTAACAAGCCCACAATGTCACAAACTACCTCGCCCACCACATCCACTCAACCAACTCATATGCATACATGTATTTAATTCCTATACACACACAAACACTTCTGACGTTGACGCAAACTACTACACTTCCCTCCCAATGAATTGCATATGTAGGATGTACAGTATGGCCACTCATATGGGATTTTCAGAAATCATCGGATTGTATTCACCTTCTGGATTTCTGGACGTCTTGTCAAAGTTGCGGCCATTTCTTATCAAATGTATTACATTTACACAGCACTGAGACAGCCCTAATACGCATACAACATGATGTCTTATGTTCCATGGATGAACGCAAGTGTGTTTTACTAGTTCTCCTGGATGTGTCTGCCGCATTTGACACCATAGACCACGATGTCATGTTATCTAGATTAGCAGAACTGGGCATTTTAGACACTTCTCTTGCTTGGTTTTCATCATATCTCAGAAAACGCCATCAAATAATCATTGTGAATAATATCAAATCAGAGGAACATTAATTAACATCAGGTGTGCCACAGGCGTCGGTCCTGGGACCGATCCTTTTTACAATCTATACAGCACCCCTTGGAGTGCTATTGCAGGCATAAGTTACCATTTCTACGCTGACGATACACAGCTATATCTCGCATTCTATGCAAATGACCAGGTGAATGCTCGTGAGCGTGATGAAGACTGTGTTCGTGACATTAAACTATGGATGCTAAGCAACTTATTGCAGTTGAATGATAAGAAAACTGAAATTCTGTTAATAATCTCACCGCACCTAAGACATACTGTTGACATCACCAGTTTGCATTTGGGGAGGCTGACGTATCTTTCAGTGTAAGTGCCCGTAACATAGGCGTAATATTTGACAATTCCCTATCGATGGAAGCTCATATTACCACTGTCTGCCGTTCCATATTCATGAACATTCGGAAAATTAGCCAAATTTGCAGCTTCCTGGATGAAAACGCGGTCAAAACTCTCGTACATGCTACCATCACGTCACGCCTGGACTACTGTAACTCTCTGTTAATAGGCATACCATCTAGCCAATTAGATCGTTTACAGAGAGCGCAGAATACAGCAGCTAGACTGATTACACACACCAAAAGATTCGATCATATCACACCTGTCGTATTGGAGCTGCACTGGTTGCCTATAAGACAACGTATATGGTACAAGGTGGGTTTGTTGGTGTTCAAGTGCCTACATGAGCTGGCCCCACCGTACTTAAAATCCTTACTCCAGCAAAGAGCAGCACCAAGGTCTCTTAGGTCTGGCACACAATTACTATGTACCATACCAAAATCAAACTTAACTAATGGAGATTTTCTCGAGCCGGTCCGCGATTCTGGAACTCTCTTCCACCTGAAATTAGAAACTGCTCTAAAATTGACTCATTTAAATCACTACTAAAAACATATCTTTTCCAAAGAGCATTCTAAATTTTGTAAAGCGCTTTTGAGCAATTCAGTTTGGAATTGGCGCTATATAAATCCGACATACATACAGATATACATACATTACGAGAAAATATCTACGACCATATTTTGAGTAAGCAAAGCTCTTGCTATCTGCGATATGAATGCAGGTCACAGGACTAGATCCATTGTGTTGAATGTTGGACACATGCTCGTGGACTCACGGGAGGGTAATTACGAAACGCCAGACATACCATTCGTGACAATTTTAAGGGATGCATCTATAGAGTGGTTAACACGTATTGTGGTCTTTCAACTTAGAGAAAGCTTTATCGTTGTCCTTTAACAAATGTAACCATTGGCAACTACATCACATCCACTCATGAATTGTTTTCGAGACTGACTGAATTGAATTGAATTGAACTGGATCGATCGAACCATGAACCACCGGAATCTCAATACCAAGGTACCTATACAGGTAACCTGTTGTTCATTTTGAAAATAATTTGACTGCACGCAGTTGGTGCCTATGGCAGCAACAGCGCCCAGTTAAATTAGTTTCAAAATATTCAACAACATGTTTACTAATTACTATGTAGTAAAGACATACAATTCGTACAACAACTTAGTACATCGTCAATTAAGCGCTCGCATTGAACCTATCTACGTCATGCATGACGTCATTGATTATGACGCCATCATACACGCCACGTTATTGATTATTACGTCGTACTATTGGTGGACATACTGGAAAGGACCATTGCCATAAAATCAGATATACAAGTAAGCTGGTTCATTGTAGAGTAGAGCATGTCAATAAAATGCTGTCCCAGACGTCTGAATGAGGTTGCTTTCAACAAGATAATCCCCAGAAAATAATGTTATTGCAATACCTATTTATGTGGATCGTTTCACTAGTAATGGACATAATGCTATTCTCTCCGTTGTGCAACATATGATGGCGACCATCTGGTCAGAACAAACTCAGTGTGATATTCTTTATTGACACTCCTATACCAAACGTGGTATGAAGGATTGCCAAAATAGGCCATTTGGAGAATTTCTTGTGCTCGGATCTATTGCGACAGGTCAACCAATCAAAAGTCCGTTCGTAGAATGAAAGTAGTTGTGCCCTGAATCGTTTCCGTTGAATAGCAGTGCACCGATTCTGTTACAATCATCAATGTGTAAGGGCTGATATCAGGTGGGTGCTACCCAACTCATTCCATCACGTATCAAAATACATTCTCGTGTGTAGCAATCTCAAGTGCTAATCTCAATCAGGATGATATCGATGCTATGTGTGCCTACGTACGTGTGTGCGTGCATGCGTACTTGGGTGCGTGTAATGCACGTTAATGCATATATCTGACAATACACATGTGCACATAAATGGCAGTCCAGTCCACATTGACCATGTCTAAATACAGATGTATTCATACTCGTCTTGTTCTGTAAGCTTTTATTTCTCTTGTTAGGAATTTAAATATAAGCAGCCATTTTCCAACCGAAACTATGCACAACGATATCGACCAACGCCGCATTTACCTGCTTAAATAATGTTCTAGTATATGTGGCCATGTTTCGTCAGCCCCCATGCCAATCGATGGTTTCTAATGCGTGCACATGCACAGCCACCATTAACAGCACATACAGTGCTATAAGAACGTGCAAGCGTGCGTCACCTTCTTTCAGATATATGATCGTGTGCGTCAAGCTGAAACTTTCTGCTACCCTGTTTATAGCGGACCTTTCCATTTTAGCTAGGCCCCACCCATCTCTAGCTAAGCTGCACACACACACCTCGCTCGACTTGGGATCGATCGATCTCTGAATGCCATGCCCCTCAATTTCCAGAAACCTATACAGGTAAGTTATTGAATATCTTGAAACTAATTTTACTGGGCTTATTGCGGTAGCGGCGTGCAGTCAAATTAGTTTCAAAATATTGAACAGGATGTTTATTACATATTAGAGGCATACAAGTTGTACAACGTGTCTGGCGAGTAAGAGCTAAAGACGGGTCAAGTATAATCATCTGTGACGTAATGTTTATGACGTCATCATAAACCCCGCTTAGAAGAGTATGACGTCAGCTGTTAGCTGGATACTCTGGAAAGATGAATGGGTCTACCGCTTGAATTAGCTGGTAATAATTGTTTGAGTGCATTATGCCTGTTGTTGACATCGTGCTACTATTTGAATCTAGAGACGGAATGCAGCAACGTTTGATGGATATAAACATGTAGTGCCATAAATGGAAATTAGAAGCCATTCTATCCAATCCAATGGTTACTATTTTTACAAGAATGGTTGGTTAATGAGAGAAAGGTTTTACCTTTTAATTTCTCCCACGTGGACAATTCCTATAGATACGCAGGTGTGGACTCCAGCGCTTATGACTTCTTTAGATTGAACAAAGCCGAGTTAATTACAGACACTATCTGAATTTGTTGAACTAATATGTGCATGGATACTACTCAAATGTATGTTGCTACTGCTAAGTGAATTGGTTCATCACGCCTGACAGGTCTGCGGGAGTAAGGGTTTAATGCAACGTTTAACATGATTCTTATCATATCATTGTCCCATGTACAATGCCGTGCTGCTGTCAGTATCGTATTCTCTGCATGTATGTTCTAGCTGTTATGAATAAGCTTTGATATCTGCTTTTATTTTCTAACTATTAATGGTTCACGAAGCAGCAGCTGTAAAGTCCTTTGTCTGTATTTCATCTGGCATTCCAAAAGCTATTCACAACTGATTTAGATTGTCAGCATTAGCTACAGGCCAACCTGTATAGAGAATGCTCATCTTCTTGGTATACACTTTTCTGTAAGTAAGGGACATACTGGACTCGATTCAAAGCATCTCTCGGTGCATTCATCGACAACTCCCACCCCACCCCCAGAATTATTAAAACATGCATAAATCAGCGTATTGCCTGGCTCTATTTGTGCGTTACTTTATCTACTGCATTATATGATGTGTCATATTGCTCCCGTGAATCGCGCTGTCAATTAAGCATATATATACATATTGCAAAATAATGTGATAAACACTGATAGTATCAACGATATTGGGATCCATCGACTCCAGTACATTGTGTGGTAACATATATCAGGAGATGCATTGTACCTCGTACCAGATGGCTGGTCTTGCTTCATTATAGTTTGTGATATGTTCAAATCATGTAACTGGTAAAGAAACCTAAGAGGCATTACATACAATCATGTTCGCGTATTGGTACGAGGACAGCATGTGAAGGTATGCGTTGATGGTTCGGTTCATATCAATCTCTGGATTTCCATAGGGCCTACACGCGAGAAAAAATTAAGATATTGGGATTATGGCAATTCAATGTTCGACTGATTCTAACACGGTCAAAGTGTGGGCGGAGATTATCCAGAGCTGGGCTTGGCATAGCTTAAAGTGGATTTATCTATTTAACAAAATGGTGTATCCTAATGTTTGCAAATATTACAATTTCCAATAGAGTGTAATTCGATTAGAGAGACTGAGAGACTGAGAGAGAGAGAGAGAGAGAGAGAGAGAGAGAGAGAGAGAGAGAGAGAGGGAGGGAGGGAGGGAGGGAGGGAGGGAGGAGGGAGGGAGGGAGGGAGGGAGGGAGGGAGGGAGGGAGAGAGAGAGAGAGAGAGAGAGAGAGAGAGAGAACGAGCGAGCGAGAGAGAGAGAGAGAGAGAGAGAGAGAGAGGGAGAGGGAGGTGGGAGAGGAGAGAGAGAGATAGAGAGAGAGAGAGAGCGATAGAGAGAGGGAGAGAGAGAGAGAGAGATAGAGCGACCACGATGCCTTGCTACACCGCTATGCTACCACAGTACGGTTGTAGTTCAATGACCATCTTTGTTCTAAATATCGTATATGTCTAATCACCGTTGAATCATTGTCTTATTAATCTTTTCCATAACTGAACACAACAAATCCGTCCAATACGTTTGGAACCGCCAGTTCTGTAGTATTCTGTAGTAAATGCGCCGGTGTGTTATAATTAATCACATGTGTCCTTAGACACATGCAGTGTTGTGTCATGGACAATTTGATCTTAAATTATCTGCTCTAATGTACATAACTATACATGTTAACCTTTCCCAGTACTATTCCAGTATCGCTTGCTATAAAGCCATCCCAAACAATGATAGCAAAATGTAAGTGAGAAGAAAGTAATTCATAATATTCTTTTATCAGACGAGTCATTAGCTTGGTAGTGGATACGTCTAGCCATGCCATGCATAGGGCTAGGCTGTCAGCTAAATGCCAATACACGCTTTAAATGTATGGGCTCATACGGAAAACATGTTTGAATATAATCAACAGCGAGTACTTAATTTGCGAATGTTTGTATTCACCGATACATACAGTTTCTTGCTTCATCTCGAATTACCAGAATGAAGTCAGTTAATTGATTAACCTTGCCCAGCAAGGTGCAAGAGTTTTGATTGATTAATATGATTCATTGCTCCTGTGTCTCTATACACATGATGACAGCGCTGCAGCCCGGTTGCATGTACACAATAACACATCCGCAAGCATAACATACCTCAAATAGGACATTTCTGACGCCGTCTCAATAGGTTCCAGGATAGAATGTGAGCAGCAAGGTCATCGATGCATTATCCTAGCTATTGAAGTGCATTACAATATCGCCATCCATATTATTAGAACACATTGTTCAGAGCACCCATTTTAGCATGACAATACCGCGAGCATGGGATGAGAAATCGTTATTGCTATTATGTATTATGCATGTGAAAAAGAAACATTAAAATAATAGCTTTCGCAAGGATCATTGGAGTAAACTACTCTCCGTAGCAGGCATACATTATCTCAGCAGAGTGAAATGCAGGATGAATGGTCTAAGCTTAATGACAGGTACGAGCAGCTGGAATTTACTGGCGGGGAGAAGAGCTCTTTCTGGGTCATATGTTGCCAATAATTCACAGATGCACTTTGGTGCCAAATTGTTAAAACCAATAAAGGTGTTAATTAAAATCTTATTTTCGTCACATATTGACGTTTCGATTCCTGGGTTAGAATACGCGCAACAGCGTGTTAGACATGCTGCTGTTCATCGAAATTCTTCTACGATGTTCCAAATCAGAAGTGTATTTCCATAGTCCAAGTTTGACATAACATATGCATGAATAAGTAGCTTTGCAGCTTCTAGTGTCAGGAATTTCCTAATAGGACTGATGCTATGAAGATGAAAGTACAGTACGCTGCACGGCAGATAGATTTTACTGTCTTATTTATGTTAAGCTCTGCATAAAACACAATCCCTAGATTGTTTTACAGACATGCTATGTGTTATAGTATGTTCACCTAATTGAAGAGTAATATCACATAATGGAAGCCTCCGCTGTCATTATGATTGTCCAGTATTTAATTTTAACTTGCTGTAATGCATTCGACTTTAATGACTGGATGTCATCAGCATATATGTGGTATATTAAGGAATAGACGCGATACTGAGTAAATTGCCATGAATGAAAACGCAGAAAAGCTGCACTGTCTGGCTTGTTTTAGCTCTCCACACACGCACTGAGGCAGACCAACGTTGGGCAATGTGTAGATTGTGATATCTGAACATTTGGCCTGCTTCAGTGGACAAATTTATGTGCGATACCTTACCAGCTTCTCAATTTCCAAAGCAAATATCGAGGAATTTAACCCAAGTGCCTCACCGCTTTTGAACCGGGGCGTGATGAGTGTGGCATGGTCGTTCAATCCTGGGAATAGGTGTCAAGTCGACAAAACAACTGTATACATGTAGACTTTTATGAAGCACGCGGATAGGCATAGTGGAGCTTTGGGAAGTGGTTCTGGTTTGCATGGCATCCTATGAAATTATGCCACTTATCAGGAGTGGGTCCGAATTACACACTCTGTATAGCCCAACATAAGTTAACTTTGAGCATGGCAGATTTGCGTCCTGCAGAAATTTAGAAGCGTGGAACCATTGTGTGCACAACGCAAAAAGCGATTATGGACTGTCATCAGTCCAGTTACTGTTGATCAACAGGGCTGCCAATATTATATATAATCTACACAACGTGTACTTGCAAACACTGATAATGATATGCTCATGGTAGAGGTACATGGACAAGTAGTCAACAAATCATTCTGCAAGCTTAACTGGAGAAAGAACCAAGATGTTTTTTTAAACTAGTGAAAAGACTAAAACTGATGACTATGGTAGCCATGGTAAAGACAGTAACATTTACATCACCAAATGTACCATTCCATATAAACAATATGTGCATATGCCATTCTAGTTGCGCGTTAAGTTAACAAGTGCATATTGAGATGACCGATCTACAGAAGTACCCCTATACAATAGTGGTATAGCTGATGGATGTCTAGTCAAGACAGATACATAAACAGTCTTTAAGTACCTCACACCATGGACAGAACATGGACACATACCTAAATCAGAGAGCACCCTGATCATATATGATGGAAACGCCATTTTCGATTTATGAAGGCTACGCCACGCAATTGTAAACATATATGTGACACACTATTCAACATGATGGCACACAATTTCGACATTATCTCCAGTATGGGAATGCATTAAGAAGACTATGCAAAGGCAATGGAAAGGGAATGCATAGGATGTGATGAGGAACTATATTGATACAAGGAGAAAACACTATGAAACCCTGCTGATTGAAAGGTTTTACTTACCAACGAAGACCATCAGACTGAAATTAATGTGCATGTCTTGGTACATCGATACATATTCAAACCAAGGATACGGGTTCTTGACATCGTTTTCTGGGAAATGGACAATAGTGAACAGTCAACATAAGAAGAAACTGAATCAAGGATAGTTCTCCATGACATGTATGCCAAGGAACACGGACACAGCAACATACCAATCAAGCGTCCAGACAGTAACGCCAACTTCATTCTGCTCTACTGCATGTACTTACTGAAGGAGGTTACACTTCTACTTGGTACTGGTACAGGTAAGAACAGAAAGCTGCTTGGCATGACATAGGTTGCGCGTGCACAAGAACACTGTGGTGCAATTTTATGTGTCTGTGCATATAGTGGTTGTGATTTAGTAAGTAGTTTTGACCTCTGTTTCGCCAATCAAAGCGTTGTAGTGCTACTCATCGCATTTAACAGTTTAATGATCAAGATTTAAACAAAAAAAAGTTAAGTGAATGAATGTCAATTTACAGGTAAATATAAAACAATTTCGTGAATGTATATACTTTTCTGTTGTCCTGCAACTGCAGATTGCTTGTCACCACAGCAGCGGCCGTATTTTTGACTGGCAACTTTTTATTCAGTTAGTGTCTATTCACAGGCTATGCGTCTTGCACATTCACTGCTGGAATGGCTGGCTTGTTTATCGGGCAAGTCATTCCAGTGGTAAACTTTCAAAAATATTCTTCTCTTGGCTGGCAAATGGACTCTCCTCAAGGCAGATAAATGTGCTTGACTTGCTCAATAAATGGTTAAGCAACTCATAAGATAGGCTGATGCAAAATTGAACTTAACGCCATCAAGACGAGAAAGAGAGAGAGAGAGAGAGAGAGAGAGAGAGAGAGAGAGAGAGAGAGAGAGAGCGAGAGAGAGAGAGTGAGAGAGAGAGAGAGAGAGAGAGAGAGAGAGAGAGAGAGGATGCCAAGGTTTGTACCAGTACTTATATGATCAGGAAACGCATGGGTCCTTCCAAATGACCTCATAACTGGCCTTGGAGAGTTCACTTGTGCCGTACATATCAAAGTGAGTGTCAAACAAGTCAACAAATTAAGACTTCACAATCGGAGTGTGCAACCGAGCTACCTAACGCTACTCACAATGTTCATATGGACACATTGTCTCCGTATAGGACATGCTTAGAGCAATACATTCGAAGTTGCAATATGAAAGAAGCACACATTTCAACGCCAGGAATTCTTCCAACACCAGATGGCCATGACCGAGCATATATAGATAGAACACTCGAACCTCTCTGGATAGACGCGGAAATTTCATCACATTAGATATGTGATGTTATTCAGGAGGTATTAGATAATAATAACAATCAGGCTGAGAGTGCGGAATATGGGATCATGCCATCACACCGAAACATTTGCGTAATATATAGTGTTTTGATATGTAGCATAAATTGCCAATTGAAAACACATTTTAGTGACATATTTTGCATTTGTGAAAATATAGATTTGGATCTACTTTAGAGGTTATCTTTGTTTCTCTCGCGATTAAGAGACCGAGAATAAACTTTAAATTGTAGAGAAATTCCAAGTAGACGTGGAGATATCGGCAAAATAATTATGTGGCTGGTTTAGCGGCGGCCATTTTGGATGTATGTAAATTAGCTATAGAGCAAATGAGTTTATTTGTTGGGAACATGTTTTTCTCTCGAATATCCGACCCAAACAAACATATTGGTACCCATGAACAATTATCATTTGTGGGTGGGTCGGGGTTGGGTGGGAGTGCATGGTGGGCCTCGCCAGCTCCTGGCATGCAAGCGCGACTGTAAATAAATACTCGCTAAAAAGTGTTTAAATACATACAGTATATCGAGTTAAAGGAAATCTCACCTTATCTTATACTAACCATGCAGGTGCTAGAACCTGCCACCCATAATCCATCCCTGATATTTAGATATTAATTATGCTGGAAACGAATATGATTCAGGCATTAGTAGCTAAATGTTGATATATTTATACAGCCTATAATCGGTGTCCTGATTTAATTTTCAACCAATCAGGAAAACGATAGCATGTCTGCCTCGGTATATGCGCCCAGTAATAAAGGTGCTATCTTTAGTTTGCCAAAGTGGTATGAAAGCAATCAAGGAGGTAAGCTGTTGACTATTTTTGTTGCTAACAACTTCCAGTCAAATTTGTTTCAAAATACTCAATGACACGAGTATTACATAATACTATGCACGATCGCTTAAGGATACAAAAAGAATGTTTTATCTTCTAGGTGCGCCACATATACATGTATCATGGCATAACATGTTAAATTAATAATATTTTAAATAAGTGTGCATGCAGATCATAAGCAACCCGCTTCCTTGCGAAAACATTGCAATATAATATAGTTTCGCAATATGTTAACAAGGAAGTGGATTGCTTTTAATCTGCATGCACACGTGTTTAAAATATGTCAATAATAATAGAGATGTCCGATGTGTCATTCACACATCTGACATCATAATAAAATATATCACTTGCTGGCTGACGTCACAATCAAAATGACGTTACTCCATCCCAAAAACAAAGGAAATGTGCGTCACAAAAGTGTAGACATTATATATCTTTGAGGAATTTACAATCCAATAAACAGTATGCATACGTAAAAGCATCAGTGCAAATTGTTACAAAACATATTGAACATATGCTTACCTGTATACTACATTTAAAATTAGAATTTTGGAAATTCATGTTTCAAAGTTTCAAATCTATTCCAACTAAATTAATACAGCCATTTGATAGCATGATATCCTGCTTCAGACAGTACAACATATTCATGCTCGCCGAAAGTATACACGTTGACCTGGTGGTAGTAGGTAGCATGTTTTGGAGTCAAGACAATTTATTGAAATCAGGCCTGGTGTGAGGACTGGGAATAAAAAGATTGAAGAGACACATGTAGAATTGTCGGCACCACACACAATAAAGGTGGATTAGTTATAAGGGTTATTCACTAACCCGATATTTGGTTAGCATATTTCAGTTCGAATAGACAGTATGATAAAGGAAAATGTCATTTAATTTCCGGACAGAGACCTGTCAGCTATCAACAAATACGATGAAGACCATTTTGCATTTTAAACATTATATACCCAATGGTGCACCTATCTGTTGTGAACGCTGAGTTTACAGTTCTTGCCTTATCTCTTGTGTACAATGCTAGGTGCAATGCACACATTTTTCACTAAAATCTTAAGACTGTTGCTGATCTGGCAACCATGATCAGATTATGCTCAGATGTGGGAAAGGCTACAATAGCCAATATCAATACTAAAACAGCGGTTTGCCATGCACTAACCCATGCAATGAGCTCTGCTATTATTCAAAGATGTTACTATGAGAAGAACTTATGATGCTGAAATAAGACACACGCTTGAGGATACGCCAACTAAACAACATATACGTTTTGACCTGCTGTCAATTTTACAGACATAACCCAACACTAATATTCTTTCAAGGAAGATGCACGCCTTTGCCCCATGTTTTGTCAATATACCTTAAGACCCGCTGACCTTTATAGCTGACCCGCAACGTGTTAGCTTACCCTCAAATCAGCCATAGCAGTCGTAATATGCGTATGCCTAATCTGGCGATTCGACCTTCTTGTATTCCAGAGTTATGGTCAGCAACGTGTATCCTGGCTTGTACTTCGTGCCAGCGTAACCTAGATATTTGATGTCTTGACCTAAATCCCGTATAACCGCCAGACAATGATAATATAAATGGATGCACTATACTATGTGCCATATTTGATTGTATATGTATGGTTTAAAAGGTGTAATCTGTGATGCACTTAGTTACCCCTGACCTAGATATTTGACCGGTTGTGCTCAAACTCAGGCTATCTACAATATGGTGAGATAGACGGCAGCAACGGCAACACTCAAAGTGGCCTTTAGAGTTGTGAGTAATACTAATTATATCTCAAACAGAGATCGACTTTTCAGGAAAAAGCACTAAGTTGGACAGACCTTTCTAGGATGCATGCACCGAAGCAATTCTTCTACCTATGGGTAACTGGAATGTATAGCTACGTACCAATATATTACTAAATTTAACACCTACGCTTTCATATCTTAAGCTCCATACTGTAAATAATGGTATCACAATATTGTGTACATATAGTGAACTCCAAATACGGACACCGCAACTTATTTATCTGACTAGCATCTAAATGGCAAGTATCGATTGAGGTTCAGTTGATACTGAAGATAGCGTATGTGCCATAAAAAGTTCAGCAAGGTAAATAGGTTACTTAATGACGGAGCAGCGTGAATGGGCGCAATATATCACTATTATTATATGCGTATTTGTATGCACTAACAAACACGGCTAATTACCCCGATGGCGTGGAAGCATATTGCCACTGTCATATTTAATTGGTGGTCCGATAGTGTCTCAATCGTAGGCCTACATACAATTTATTGGTGTGAATCTACTCCGTATATAAGTTTGTAAGACGAAACAACATATTTTCCAAGAAAAATTCTGATGTTTCAAATCAACATATATGAACTAATCCGGGTTTGTGTCATCTTCTGCATTGCTCTATATTGTCTTAGGAACAAGATGCATTATGCTAACGTTAATATGAGGAGCAAAATCAATATAACGTCTTTGTTTCTATTATCTACATAGCTATAGCTACCAGGCCGTGAGCCACCAGAGCACACGGGGCATGCTGGCGGTATGGATTTGATTCATTGTGCATTAGGCGTGTGCGATTATTGCCTTACGAGATTATTTAAGAATATTCGTAATTACTCGAGTAATCAGCTTGGAAAAAAATTACGTAGTCATAGCATCAAAAAGCATATCAATGACTATAGCTGCAATGGTGTTTAGAAAAGTCCATTTGCGGACGAAGAGAAGACTATTTTTGAAAATGTTTCTCTGGAATGCTCGGCTCGATTCTCGAGCAAGTGAATCCAGTGATGGACAAATGACATGAATGTATACTGACCAATCGCATTAAATTTTTAATCATATAAATTCACGATTGGAAAAATACTGTTTTTACTCAGGTACTCATACAATTCCAGTGTACATAGTCAACTGATGACTTCATTCATCATTCAATGGGCATCCGAAAGTAATTATGGATGTAATTAATTATATTTACTCACTGACAGTGTATAAAGGTATGCCATTATGATGCACAGTGCAAATTACATTAATCTATCAATTGCCAGAATAGGCATATATTGTAGGGAGGTCAATTTCAAAGGACATCCAGCTCCATTCGCAGAGAATTGAACGCTAACTAATCATCCTGGGATCGGGACCAACATTTTCGGAAATATTGATACTGGTTCATGTCCCAGCCACGCAGGACATAAAGTTAGGCTGATAATAATTACAATCGCATTGCTTATGTCTCAAAAGTGGAGTAAATTACATTATCTTTGTGAAATAGTATTAAAATCCACATCCATACACTATAATTGCGAGTGACACAGTATACATCTATATTCACCTGCACGGCACATATAACTGTGCTTTAAACAACACCAACCTATCATTAACTACATTAAACTAGACATGGTTCTCACACATTATCGAATTCCATAAATACAAATGAATTAAAAGAATGATATGTGATTACTGCATTAATGACGTCATTCTCTCCAACACAGCAGTGCAATTACAAACTGACACGGTACCAAATGTGATCTGTGCTAGCGTTTTTCACATCCAAAATGTATATTTCTGTGTTGACAGTAATAGTCGTGTCACTTCCGGCAGGACACGTATGTGTTTGCTACCGAATCTCTTATTGGCTTTCCTCTGGAAAAAAAATGTAGTTATAGCAATCCATGACATCATCTCGATATTGGCATTGGGTTCTACTGACCGGTACTTCTCAAGATTTATTGATACTACAGGAATATCCATCACCGTCTTCTACATTGCATACAACAGTTGCACAATTATTCTATATTACCAGGTTCCACCCTGCTAAAAAGATAAGTTGTTGAATACTTTGAAACTAATTTGAATGAGAATGGTGCTGGCTATGGTAGCAATAGCTCCCAGTTAATTTTGTTTCAGATTATTCTAGAGACTGCTTATTAATTTGTAAAGTCGTCAAAAACATGAAATTTATAGAGTTTTTCTGACAGACATTTAGATTTTCGTGATGACTCAATGCCATTATGATTTGTGAACTCATCACAACAGGAGTACCAGAGAACACATTGCTATGAAGTTTTAATCGTTCATCATTGATGATGATGATGATGATGATGATGATGATGATGATGATGATGATGATGATGAGTGAATGTGTTCTCCAGCTGAAGATGTGAAAACTTCTTTCGGCTGCAATTCTTTTATCCTCAACCTTCTCTGCCGAGTTGTGTCTACTGTGAGTGTCCTACGCTCAGGTAGGTTCTTTTTCATTTTTACTGGTCCTAATTTCCGTTCTTAGAAGTCTGATCGTGACAGACTTAGCAAATTGATGCTGTGACTTCATTTTGCATTCCTGATACCTCTTGGCACCTTACGACGTCTTGTGCTTTCTGAGCAGGCATATCTTCGGGCATTCGAAGAACATGTTCGAAAGTGGATCCTCGCTGTTGCGCTACCCTCGCAGAGAGTCGCTTTGTGTTATGTAGTGCTGCATAACGTATGCTATTAGTAGTGTTTGTATTTTCCAATAAGAGTCTAAAAAGTCTTTGAGTAGTTCATTGTCATTTCAGCCAGCTTGATGGATAAATTGAAGGATCACCGGTCTTTTGGCGACATCAGATTCGTGTGAACAGACTATATCAGCGCAGCAACGTCCTCACTTAAGCTAGTTTCCAGTAAATGTGTCAATGTTATCTCTGAATATTTCGCATGGTGTTCAAAACACACTATTGGTCTCAGGTTGGATACTTGTTCAGGTGGTTTCTGTGGCGCTTACCATGCGATGGATGTACCTTCTCCAACACATTCGATAGTGATGTATTATTCAAAGGCATAGTTCATGGCATAGGCGATTTGGGTCAAGATGGTATTATTTGCATATTTAAGAAGTGTATTGTTAATGCCGTCAGGTCAACATGCATGACCATTCCTCAGAGATGTTAAAGCTTTTCCTACATCTGCTTCTGTTATTCGCCTTTGCATACGCCGTGGCCGACCTTCAGACGCCAGTGAGGTTCGTTTTCTGTGTCAGTGAATTTCCCTATGAAACATTCCTTGACTGTGTCAGCCTTTTCACTAAGCAGAGCCATGAAGTGGCCATCAGAGGTGCACACATTGGCCCGAGCAATACACATTTTGCTAACGCTTCCTACTTTGTTGTTGAGAAATCCCCATAATTGTGAACGTCAATCTCACACTGCATGAATTTACCCATTCGAAAATATGGTGAAATATAAATCATTCATATAGGCATTTTCTAGAAACTGTGTGGTCTGTACAGAGGAGGTTTAACATTTAAATGGGGGTCCCTTTCTTCGTTGCATGGAAAGCCACATTGTAAGTACCGCAATTCTACCAGATTTGCATTTTTCTGACAGCACTGACAACACTGTGTTCCACCAAACAAAAAAGTTCATCCTGAAGAATACTCTCAAAATGAGTTTCTTTTCTTGGTGGAACACAGTACTGTTGCAAATATCGGAAACGTCTTCTAGCACTAATGCAAAGAAGGTGCCAATCAAGGAAGTAAGAAGAGCTAAATTGTAATAAAACATCCAACTTCAATCATAAGTTTGTCTCAGAGTTGCATACTATTAAAGTGGTATTGTCCTTCAGGCTATTTGGGATATGTATCCTGGCATATAGCATATAATAGCTAATTGTGTATGAATATAAATCTGTATGGTAATTTCGATTAAAATTACTCACACCATATAAGAATGTGATTTACATTAATGTGTCCCTCAATAAATTGGAAAGACAAAGACACCCACAATTCGCATACGCTGTACAAGTAAAGTCGTTTTAGTCGAGAAAGTACCGCACATTTATAAACGACGCTCAAATTCTAAATACGCATAGTGTTCTGACATATAAATAACTATGCTACATTTTGGTTAGTTTAAGGTAAATGCGCCTCTCATGATTTGTCCACGATGTAGGTCGTGCTTGTGAATAAGCATACATATTATAACAGGGTGTGTCTGTACCTTGCACGCATTAAAGTTAATGCGCTAATTCGGCCTTGGCTTCATTCATAAAGCAATCATCATTCTTGCATATATATATATATAGTGATGACTTTTATTGACAGTGTCTCAAAGAATGTCTGGCTTTAATGTGAGCAGTAATGTCAGCGATGCATTATCTGAGCTAATGAAATATATTACAGTATTGCCATTACGAGTATTACATCACATGATATTTGTAAGTGCTCTCAATTAAGTATACTTATGCAATGAGCAAAGGCGGATGGAGTGTTGCTGTTGTTATTTATTATGTATAGGACATCGAAACATAAAACTAATGGCATTCACAAGCCTCGCTGTTTTGAAACATATTCATTAGCTGGCTGAATTTCTCTCAGTAGAATGATGTGCACATTTTATTATTTTATTAGCTGATTCCGAACACTATGTATTATGTGGGCATAACTTCATGATGTGCCATATCTAAGCGACAGGGAATAGACGAAAGACGCTATGTACCGTTATGTCCCGTCATCATGCCTGTTTCATGCATTTTGCTATACTCTTTCAAGTCTTTCACCACCACACTAAGCAACATATGCATTACCAATACATATGCCGATGTGCGAATATTTGCAATCGATACAGGATACAATTGTTGATGAGCAAAAGTGTATTGGATGGCTGAGCATTATACCGAAGATTGTGTGGATACAATTGCATGCACTCAGTCATTGTAGCTGCGTTTGCAATCCTATACCTTTGAACAAATGTAAACTATGTAATCCTGCATCTCAGATTCAAGACATATATACATGTAAACCGGTGACTAGTGCCAAGATATGTAAATAGCTTGTGCATTTCGTAGACACCAACGGCTCCCAGTTACGGCAGTTTCGTAACACACCAACACCATATCTTGCATTACCCATAATGTTTCGTATCTGCGGTATTTACGTCAAAGGTTTAGCCTATCTTTCAATATAACACTGCATTATTTAACTGCGAGTTTTTGTTATTGTGCTGTTGAAATGGAGTAAGGTGTGCGTAAATTGCTCATCTCTCACACATAACATATCGTATATACAATAACATGTGGGCAGGCGGTCGTTATATAACCGCTATTTATGATTTCATCATCAACAGTTGTTCATAAGAATTCCCGCATTTTATATAGAATAATTATTTACGTCCTGTGCTATTTCGAGTGCAAGGTCAATAGACGTGTACAGATGTTATGAGGACTAGATACCCGATCGCTCTGATTAACTTGACAATCATAATACAGATTCTCCTTTAGTAGAAGAACAAAATGGTTTTTTTAATTTTTGTAATCGACACAGCCAAAGCTGAGATAAGCATATAGCACCCACCTTGACAACCAAACGTCTTTAGCTATTGCGCCAGGGTTGTGACGTCACACCGGGATGACACCAATTCAAATTAGTCTAGATTATAATCTTGGGGAGCATAGCTAGGCTCTCTACTGCTGCGCGTATTGGGCACATATTCAATTATTCTTTGACAAGTCATTGTTCACACAGAGACACTACATTGTTCGAGATGCACAAAGGTTCAATAATATCGAAGTTGATGATATTTTTGTTGATTAAGCTTAAAGGACAGACCTCAAGGTCACGCTGCCTGACATCACAATTCTAACGTATCTAGGCCTGTTAGAGGTGGCAGTAACATCGGATTTCGTGTACATGAATTAGGCTATATTTTATCAAACACACCCACACACTTCTTGGAACACAATTCTACAAATGCATATATACCTTATCTTTCTGGATTGACTGCAGAGATTTTGCAAAGCTGAAAGGCATGCCTGTACACACATGTACAACATTTAAAATGATAGTTAAGTACTAGTACTAGTAGGCCTACACCGATCAGTGCACGTACGATCACAATTTACCAGTGTGCAGGCTTATGAATAAATGTATGATTGCTATATAGCAGTTACTTCAGTTATGTGTTTAAAATTAACTAAACTGTCGGGTAAATAAAAATCTAATCTAAACTAATCTATTTGCGTATAGTCTGCATTGACATATTATTGACAGTACACTGTGTATTTACAATTTAGGCAGCGGTCGAGGCACGTAGCGAGACTTTCACTGCCGTCCGCACGCGTATAGTGCAACTAAAATAACCCAAATTGTGTTCAAAATATTCAACATAACGTTTCTTGTATCGTGTTCATATGGTTCTAACATATTTGTGTTTCTGCTTTGGAAGCATGTACACTTATTTATGAGCTGCACTGTAAGTAAAGATGATACGCTATAGCGACCTCTGAACATCTGTCAGTTCACCTACCTATTTAAAATGTGTTCATCCGCTACAGTTTTACTTTTTCATAGCATTGAAATATGGAAGAATTTGGTTTAAAAACGATATAGTTCATATGGTTGTCACAGGCGTGACGCCCCCTGCCCCACCCCTCCACGCACGCACACCAACGTACGTGTTGACCCATGCATGCCTCTACATTATTATTATTATTATTATTATTATTATTATTATTATTATTATTTGTATTATTATTATTATTATTATTATTATTATTATTATTATTATTATTATTATTATTATTATTATTATTAGTATTATACAAACACATTGTCAATAGCTTATAGGTAACTAATTACATTCTAATCAGTAATCACGGGAAATTTAACATAGGGCACACTGACACACATATTGTACATTCGTAATCTTCAGAAAAAATTGTAGCTGCACTATACATTTAGATATGAATAATAGTACAATTATAGCCATCGTCAACCTCTCACACCCTCCTCGATCATCACACTCACATCCATCCATCCCAGATAGTACATAGTACACACAGTCCTTTCAAGAATGGCAATGGATCCGCAATTAGGCCTACTAGACCACAGAGTATTTGTCACATGCATCGAAATAGTGTCGATTTTCGGCATTGCCCATGGTTTACCATAGTTATTTGCCTATTATTGCGCGGATATAGCTATTCATGAAACCATTAAAAATGAGTAAATATCATAAGAGATTTTTAAAAATCATGATATTTTATTTCTTGAAGACTTAGCTTCAACCTGGCATAATGTATGTCATGGTAGGTGAAGTCTATCCTGTTAAACGCACGTTTTAAAATATGTTACCTTTGTACTACAGACAGAGAAATATTGACCCAGCTCACAGCGCCGTTCCCGGTGTGACGTCACAGCGAGTGGTGATGTCATTCAGATTGAGGCGTCATTTAATCCCGTTATGTGGGCTGCCTAACATATTCTTCTCATTCCAAGGTGACGCTATTGTGTTTAAATAGTGTAGTAGACCATACAATTAATTGAAACTCGTTATCGACCGCAAGTTCTCACAAGACCTTTGAGTTGTGCCTTGCCCATATCTCGCTAAGCTCAGTTCACGCTTTGCCCTTGTTGGGATCGATTGAAATCTGAACTCGCGGAGTATCAATTTCCAGAAAGCTGTGCGGGCAAGGCTGTTGAATATTTTGGAACTAATTTGATAAGGGTGTGCTGCTGATTATGGCTGCTATAGCGCTCAGTCAAATTAGATTTAACATATTTTACAGCATGGTACGAGTCCACTAAAAATCAAAATAGGCCAGCATAACATACTGACGTAAAAACTGTATGACATAACATTTGTATGATGTAATAATGCACCTGGAAATGGCGTCATAAACCAAGATGGCACAGCATTAATATTGTGCAATGATTGTAGTGAGAGTCCATATCTGTGTGTAGCTAGCGTATGTATAGTATTATACCTTCTGCTATTGCTCACATTCGGCGAAGGTAAATAGTTTTGCGCCAAACATGTGTGATTCTTTAAGACAGGTGGTCACGTGACTTGTAGAACAACCAACATGTGTCGCGAAAGATAAGGGCCTTGCAGAGACATATTTGCTGTGTATATCAAGGAATATAGCAGCGTTACAAAAGGCTATATAAATTGATATAGTTGTGACAAACGCTGGTTTGACTTACTTTATAACGGCTGTAATTGTTAAGACCATGATGGCATAACGTGGCTGAATGGAGGAAGCCACTGTAAGCTATGCCCCGCCCCGCCTATCTGTAGCGAAGCTCCACATTTCGCCCATGTTGAGATCCATCGATCCCTGAACTCCATGCCTATCAATTTGCTGATGATTATACAGTGGGTGGTAAGCTGTTGGCATATTGTGAAACTAATTTAACTGGGTGCTACCCATGGCAAAATATACAACAGTATTATTAAATAATAAAAACATACAATTCATACAACGACCTTTAGACATTTGGTCCATCATCATTTAATCATCCGTGAAGAACTTTAGCTACATCAGTCATACACGTAATTGATTCTGACTTCATCCAACATGTCACAGAGTTGACTATGACGTCATATGACGTAATATGCTTGATGGATACACCGGAACCCTCCATTGGATTAATGCAAAAATAGTATGTGTGGCATTGTTTCAGTAACTGTTTGAGCAAGACATTTATAATATTAAATATCACAAGACCGTATTTAATCCATGCTGGAATAATTCTGAACCACTGTTTCTGATTTGTTTGGAAATATATTTTTCAGATGCGTATACAGATATATATTTGGAAGTAAAACAGAAAATAGAATTAATTTTGATATGATAAATTGAACGTGGAGGTCAAGATGTTAACTCAATAAATGCTAGCCTAGAAGGTGAGTAACAAGCACACTGGTGTATTATCTTGAATAATAGAAGATATGTACTATTCCGCTAAGGTGAACAATTTTAAAGTCTGACATTTGACTTACTAAGTGGCGCATTACAATGTGTCTTTATATTGTATCAACTCATTACAGTAATGGCATTCCCAAACAATCCTGGATAATACCATAGTCAGTATCAAAAATAATATGCTTCAGGGGAATAGTGTGATTTATTTTATTTTATATTTATTAATTGAAGTCAAACAGCACATACTGCATCTGGGTATTAAGTAATGGGTCTGCGCTGAGACGTGGTATACTAGACGTACGCATTAGGTTCCATTCCATAAGACCGTCTTATATGATCATTGTGCCCCATATTATCAGACTGCCGACAATCATCATCAATGAAAACAAAGTACACAGTTATCAATCAATAGGATATTATCATTCATGTGGCCAGAAACTAGTATGAGTATTGTGTTCAATGGTATATGATTGGGTATATTTGTTTGTTTATTTGTTCATATCGGGCATAGCTCGAAAATGCAAGTAGGTCAAATCATCAAAAGCAGACATATCTACGTAGATTGTGGCATGTGAGGAAATTTGAGCCTCGCGTTAACCCTTCGTGTATCAATAGCCCCATTTCCACCCCATCAATGTAATGCACATTATGTTTAGGGAAAAGGCCTCAGTGCACATAGTTTCACAACATTTTGAACAGCAGCTTACCTGTATATTTCATTTGAAATTTGAATTCTGAAAATTCTGCTTTCAAAGTTTCAAATTTATGAACTGACGCAGTACCAACATATGAGAACATTTTCCTATGTGCTAGTATTTCGCATATTCAAACATGATATTTCTGTATTCATAGCAATGTTATTGCTATGGCAGGCGGGGCATACATGTGTTTGCTAGCGAATCTCTTATTCGTTTTCCTCTGAATAAAAACAGCATACACATAATAAGTGATGGAATTATCTCGGTATTGACATTAGGTTCCACTACCCTGCAGATTTCCAGATGTATAGATATAAAATGAATACTCACCATCGTCTTTAAAGCTACTTTGGCAAACGAGTACTTAATGTATTAGCACAGAACATGTCTTGTATCGAACACTCGACCAAGTAAGGATAGCTTCGTAATCACAATATCAAATAATGAGAGTAGACATGTAGTGGACGCTATGGAAGAATAATACAGGTTTTGGATATTGGATTGTACCTACCATGCCCAGAGATATTGTACAGACAGGAGCAACTACGAAGGACACATCATGTATACGGATGCCGCTTAACCAAACTCTTGGGCAAACAATGTACATTAAGATGAATCAAGGCATGTATGGGTATTAATATTTACTGAGTAGTTCAAATCAGGAAGACGTTGATCTTCGGCAGGGCCTGTGTAGCCGCATTGCTGACAGCTTAATGTTAACCGATTAATGGCAAGGAGGATATACGTAGCTAGTATGTACATGCCATTATAAGGAATAATACCAAAGACACAACTATGCTGACAATGTAATTAAAACACAATTGACAGACTATTATTTTTGCAGTTCGTGTTGCCCTGTTTATTCAGATGAAGTTGGAACTATCATACAGATTCTGGACACGAAATTACATTACAAACAGTACCCGTACAGGTGTAAATAAGCAATCAAATGGAGAGGCGTTCAAGCAACGTGGAATTTTCTTGGACTACAACTAGCTTCAGCTAGTTTGATATTGGGATGCTGTTTGGAATTCGCTAGCTCGTGTTCCTTTTTCACATGTCCGTCTCGATTATTCGATCCACGAAACACGTAAAAGCAACGCTTATGTCCAGAACGTAATGCAAAATTGGCAGTCAATTACCCGATGGCATTGACTTATTCATTGTTGACACATGATTTCTTAATTACACACGTCCCACAAATGGTCTGCTACTATAGGATATTGTATTGCTGCTGCATATATTCGGAAACGCAACATGCTGACTGTCCATGTGACACCTATATGCACTATTCTCTCAAGAATATCAAAAGAGAGCTGATACCCTTCGTGTTTATGCATTAATAGTGTCGCTGAGGAATACAGACTATCAGACTGCTGCCAGATCATTTCACAATTTATGACACAAACAATTACAAAAATATAACTGCACATTGGATATGTGTTTATCCACCAGACACGTCACACTGACAATCTTTTGGAATCTAGCTATCAGAGGAGCTCCGGCCCGTTTGTAGGTAAACGTGGGCGAGGTTATGAATTTATATCTCTTTTCCCAATGTCTACCCTCCTAAACAGATACGTTGCTGCCTATTTTGAACCTAAGGTGAATAGAAACATGGCTGGCTATGACCTCAGCAGCATTCAGTCAAATTTGTTTCTAAATAGTCTACAAAATGCGTATCACAGTCCTATAATGTATACCGTTTCGTGGCAAACATTTGATTTTCGTGACGAATCTATGCCATTAGGATTTGTGAACTCATCACATCAGGGAGCCGTTGATAATATTGGGCTAAAGTCACATTGTTTTTCATTGTTAATGAGTGACTGTGTTCTGCACATAGAGTTAGATATATTGACTATATGGCGCATGCGCATACCATCCATATGGGGCTAGATGTTGCGACCGCTCATGATGTGAGTTCAGTAAATTGCAATTATGCATGGCCGGGTATTCACTGGCTGGCTGACGCAGACGATGAGCTCCATATATAGCCCTCAAAACTGACTAAATTATCTGTTGGATTTTGAGGGGAAATTGAACATATAGAAAGTGAACATACGCAAATTTACTTCGCAAACCTTAGCGGATTAAAATGCACACTGTAACAGTCATAAATTATCTCAGCAGAGCAGAGTGAAAGGCAAATCTTTTTTGTTCCTGCATTATTTGGTTTCCAATGCATATATATATTATAGTATCTGTATATTACTTTGTGCCTTACTATAATCCCTCAAATACTTAACCAACAGCGTAAGCCACATATGCATTGCGAATAAATATGACACCAAGGCGGCCGTGATACTTATACTCAATACAGTTTACACATGTCGACGAGTAAATGATTAGTGCATGGTTGAGCATTGTGGAGATGAGTTTGGTTTAAATTGTCATACAGGTGGGGAATTTGTGTTTGGTATTCAAATTTGAAGTTCCAGATATTCATACACGTAAGCTGTTGCCTATTTTAAAAATAATGCCTAAGTGGAACATTCCATAAACAGCAACATCTTAAACTACAAATAGATGAGCTGTGACCAGCGTGATAACTACTATGCTCATTGGGGGTGATGCTGACGCGCATCTGTGTGCGCGCTCTCGCTCCCTCTCTCTCTCTCTCTCTCTCTCTCTCTCTCTCTCTCTCTCTCCCTCCCTCCCCCTCCCTCCATCCCCCTCCCTCCCTCCCTCCCTCCCTCCCTCCTCTCTCTCTTTCTCTCTCTCTCTCTCTCTCTCTCTCTCTCTCTTTCTCTCTCCCTCCCTCCCTCCCTTCCTCCCTCCCTCCCTCCCTCCCTCTCTCTCTCTCTCTCTCTCTCTCTCTCCCTCTCTCTCTCTCTCTCTCTCTCTCTCTCTCTCTCTCTCTCTCTCTCTCTCTCACTCTCTCTCGGCTATGCACACACTGAACCTGTCACCAAGATAGTTGATTCGTTGAACTCAAACTCAAAGTTCCCATAGACGGCCGTGGCATACGTAGTACATCAGGTGATTCCACGTTCTTGAATTCCAGTGTTATAACTAAAGATCTGTATCTTTAACATGTTATGCTCCATAGGCTTAGATACATGATGCTTTATCCTAGAACGCATAGCTCTTCTAGCCACGTATACTATGAATGGATAAGCCACATTTGGTGATTCTACCTACGTACGTGTCAGATTCATGGCTAAACATGTGTTTTTCGATATGCGCCTAGTAACCGAGAGACATAAATATGTATAGTTGGACGTGAAAGTAAATTATGGTACTATCTACCGTCTTGCTTTGACGACGAGTTATCGACCATACTGAGTATTCCGACTTCCCACAATTTCAAGGTAGCTATACCGGTGAGCCGTTGAACATTATAAACTAATTAGACTGGTTGCCATTTTAAATTTGTTTCAGAATATTCAACATAATGTTTATTAAATAGTAGAGACATACAATTCGTTCGCTTAATGCCTGTTCAACGTTGATGACGGAGGTAGATACACCATTCATTGTGCATTTTGATTTAGACGTCAGCCTGCACGGGACATAGCTGATTGCAACGTTAGATCGGGTCTCCACTTTCGAACTAGCGCTGATTACGCGATCATAAACTGCCAAGACGTGCTAAGCCTGGACGAGATCACACAGAGACCACACGTTTGGACAATTAGATACTTTAAACGACTCTAAACTAACTTGCTAAACCGCTTGGAATATTGCGCTCAGGTCACACCGCCGGTCTCCATTCTTCCGAGACTTGGCGAGATCTTGTGGGACAAGTTTGCATAATGTTAATCATGCCCATGATTACAACGATCACAACGATGATGCTAAGGATACTAGTATCAGAGTTGTTGACATATTGATGGCGATAGCGAACCGATGGTGACAACGACCGGATGGTGAGGCCGACGACGATGTGAGTTAATCCTTGCCTCTCTATCAACATCTCCGTCCATACGACTAACTTATATCTAGAATAATCCAGGGCACGGTGAAGTCCCTGCATCATGCTTTCTTTTTGCCAGTGACGCAGTCAACCAGCTTTGGTTAAAAAGGTCAAGCGCCATTGTACATAAATAACCGGTGGAATTGTTTAAGGTCATGTAGTATATCAATTTACCATATACGACTTTGGTTTCAAGATTTCTGAATAATGTCAACCGCCATTAGTCGTTTGTGATCAATTTCATGTTGCCAATAATGTGTAGGCAGTGTCCTGAGTTTAAGCGCTGTATTGTGTTGTAATGCAGCTGCCATTGCGAAATCGTATGATGGAATTTGCAGGGCTACTGCAAATGAATAAAAGTTAAAGATCGGTTGTGTCTGCTAGCTGTGCTGCATATATATTCAGTATGATATAACATGTTAAATGGATACAGTTTCCCAATATTTACGCAGATAAGCTAATTCACCTTTCAAGAGTATCCATCTATCATCTGACCTCGTATGACGTCATACTCAGATCAGTGCATGCATGATGACATCACAATCATTGCGTCACACAGGGTTCCATATAGACGCTACCAACTCTCAAATACGTTGACACGTTGTATGAATTGTATGTCTTTGTAATTCTTTGCTATTTAATAAACATGCTGTTGAATATTTTGAAACTATACTGACTGCGCGCTGTTGCAATAGCGCCCAGTCAAATTGGTTTAAAAATATTCAACAGCTTAAATGTGTATTTTTTGGAAATTAATAGTCAGGGTGTTCAGAGATCGATCGATCCCAACACGAGCGAGGTGTGGGTGGAGCTTAGCTAGAGATGGGCGGGGCATAGCTAACACCGGAATGGTCCATTGCTGATGATGGGCATGCACACTTATTTAAAATGGGCCAATCGTAATAGAGGGATTCTACCTGTTACTCAAACATCTGACGTCATAATTAAAAATATCACTTGTTACCTGACGTCACAATCAAAATAGCGTTACTCAATCTCCAAACAACAATCGAAATGCCCCTCTCGAATGTGTAAACATTATATGTCATTGAGGAATTTACAATTTAGTAAACATTAAAATTGTTTCAAAACGTATTGAACAGCATCTTACATGTATAATTCATTTGAAATTTGAATTCTGGAAATTGAGGTTTCAAAGATTCAAATCTTTTCCAACTAAGTAAACAAAGCCATTTGATACTATCATATCCTGCTTCAAAGAGTACAACATATTCACGCTCGCCTTAACCATACACGTTGTCTATATGGTGGCCTTGTACATAATGCTGGGTGTCATCTAAATGTCAAATAGCGAGTGATGTTTAGCGGATACTGAGGATAATCGTTGTTCAATGTGTACATACCCGGCAAATTATATATATTATATAATTTACAATGCATTGCTATTGTCGATGAGAAATGGAGACTACTGGAAAGGACTGCCGTCAGATCATTTCACAACGCATGGTATAACATAAGAAAAGAATTACCACTGCACATTTGATCGATGTTTATCCACCAACCATCCCACCCTGTTATTATTTTGAAAGCTGGAAGTTCTTAGGGGATCAATTTTGCAGGTAAACGTGGAATTGGCAGTGGAAGTATTAGATTTTACCTATTTCTACCCTGCTAAACAGATAAGTTGATGAATATTTTGAAACTAATTTGAATGCGAATGTTGCTGTCTATGGCATTGACCGTTCGCAGACATATTTGTTTCAAAATATTCTACAGAATGTTTATTAAATTGTAAATTCCTCACATACATAATTTATATAGTTTCCTGACAGTTATTTCGATTTTCGTGACGAATCTATACAAATATCATTTGTGAAGTCAATCACAGCAGAGAGCCAGAGATAAGTTGGAGATGAAGTCATATGTTTTTAATTGTTTATTATTGATGATGATGATGATGATGATGATGATGATGATGATGATGATGGTGCTGCTGCTGCTGCTGATGATGATGATGATGGTGATGGTGATGCTGCTGCTGCTGCTGTTGCGGCTGCTGCTGATGATGATGATGATGATGATGATGTTGAGTGACTGTGTTCTGCAGCTGAAGAGGTGAGAACTCCTTTCACTTGCAATTAATTTATATCCAAACTTCGCTGCTCGGTCTTTGTCCTCTCCGATCGTCCTATGCTTAATTCGGTTCTTGCTCATCTTTAGCGGCCCTAGATAAGGTTATCAGAGGTCTGACCACAACCAACTTGATGGGGTGACTTCCATTGCATGCCTGGCACATGTTGGCGCGTACGACGGCCACTTCTATCGCTTTCTGAGTGGGCGTATTTTCTAGCATTCGAGTAATATGTCCGAGTGTGGACCAACGCTGGTGACTACTCTCAAAGATAGTGACTCTATGGTAGACAGGTTGTAGTCTAATGCATATGATAGTATTATGTGTGGCCAACAATGATTTGTAAAGGTTCGCAGATGTTCGTGAGGCCATATATCAAGATGGGTTGGGAGCTGTCCACCTGTTGCAATTTCATAGCAGTATGGAAACACGTGCACCCTCATATAGTTGTTTTGTGACTGTCATGGGTATATTAGAGACGATATGACTTAAACGTGAACTTTCCTGTTACACTGCGAGTTCTAATATCGGTAGAGCGGGAAAGGTGGGCACCCAAGATTCTTCTCTTACTCGACTTCTCCGGTGGGGATAGTGGCATCCTTCATCCGTATCCGCTCCCGCATTATGACTTCAGCCTACGGTACAGCTCGCCGCCATCACCACAACAGCAACGGCGACCACAACGACGACTACAACCGCCACAACGACAGTGACCAACACCACCGCACCAGCAACATTGGCAACCACTTGTACCGCCACTGCTATACGGACGGATATATTGGAACCGGCGGTAACTGTGAGAGACATAAGGGACGAGCATGTTTCTGCCACCATCACTTCGGATGTTTCAGATAGTTTCACTAATGATAATAATGAAAGCATTTCAGCAATGACAGTGCATCCACCACGACCCACCACCGTAAGTCTCGGGAACCAGACTCAATGGGGAAATTTCGCTGCAGAGGTGTGATCATATGTAATTCAGCAGAAATATCAATAGACAATTCTTGGAAATGTATTAATTATTACTTTATTTTTTAAATGCTTTTCTTCATATTATATATGTTAGATCAATTGAATCCTGTCCTTAGGATGACTATGGTTATCTGACACAATCACCCACTTCAGTGCCTGGTTGTGTCTCACACGAAATGAGCACTGCAGATTCCGAGGTTGTAAGAACGTCGTGTGCGACGTAAAAAGAATACAACATCCCGCAGTGCAATAACGTCACAATCCCGGCATGCAGTCTCAGCTACGCTGAGGCTGCCTGATAAACCAGTTTTTAAGTTATTATTATTATATATCTAATTTTTCTTATTATTTTTCTTCCTGTCTTAGACGTCAGGACGGATATGGGCCAGCGAGAGCTGACCATTGCGGACCCGCAATAATGGGCCGCAAATAGATATTTATAATGATAATACTAAGTGATACGTGTTGCGTACCCCTTTATTTACCCGGGGTGCGCAAGTAATATGGTGTGATTAATAAATAAATACCTCGTAAGGGTATGTTACATGGTCTATATATATATACCTAAACTTTTTGTTTTATTATATTTGTATATATATACAAACTTAAAGTGTGGTATGTTGGAGCTTGGGTGTCCTCTGCGGAGATCATAAGTATCCGCACTCAAAGGGAACACCCATGCGAGCTATTGTTTAGAATCATATACTAAATAAAGTTATAGCACGCACCGTAATGATAATAATAAAACAAAACAAAAAAAAGAAAGGCCTGGAAAAATAATTCCAGGTCACATCTTGAAAAACTAAAAGTATGCCTCCCCTCCTCTTGGCACCCCTATGTGCTCTGTCTCTTAAATACGTGTCTAATGCGTCACTACTCCTCTCCGGCCATGCGCCTACCTGGGAAGTCTATAATTCCCACCTAGTGTACGGCCGTGCGTCGATCCGCCATGCGCGATCGTTTGCCATGGATGTCAAACTAGGATGGTGTGGTGTAGTTCGGATCGACCGGTCGGATACTGGCCGTACCAGCTAAGCTTGGTATGCGCCGCCCATCCTGGATACGTTTTCCTGAACACGCCCCTCTGGGTAGAGCTATAAGCGTATATAGGCCTATGGGAGAGTGAGCGTGTCGAAAAACGACTAAATTCGTTAGAGCGCATTATGGAGCACGTAGTCACGACCTAGATGGGATGGCACTTTTAGTGTACCGAGATGGTACCCTGTAATCCCTAGTGATTGCCTGTTGTCATGACATCTGGCATTAATCAAGACAAGAATTCAACGGGCTTTCGAAATGTGTAAACCATTTCAAAATCGGTTGAGAAATGGCTGAGTTATCCAGGGGAAACTCTTCATGATTATCTTCAAAACATTGCCATGACGTTATAACCACGTGGACGCAAAACTTCTAGAATGTTCTAGACCGTTCGACAGCGCTATTATTAGCTGCGCACTGATTGGTTGTTGTTCGAACGATGATTGGATAGAGCCTGCGCCTGTGACGTCACGAGGAGTTTAAAAGGAGAAGCGATCCAGTGATCGAGAGCATCCTGGGCCATGGTCCGAACAGGTTGGACCTGTACTAGCTATTATCGACAGATATTACGCATATGACTTCAGTTTCCGTCTCGTTCCCGTAGCTACCAGTAGCCAACCCACTGCAGTAAAAGCAATTGTGTAGACTCCCTACTTACGGGAGCAATTTGGAACTTTCTATTTACTGTTCACGAATAACAACATCTCCTTCGGAACACAAATTCGACTTTCGACCGCAGCAAGTAAACTCTGCCGGTGCATCTGCAGAGCTGGTTGACGTACCCAGCACCATGCAGATTTATTGTGTATCTTCATTTGCCTCTGACAACCCCCGCTTGTGACGGGTTGTTTACAGCTTCCAACCATGCCATCGGGGTACGGGAACTTTCGTCACCACATAGTACTATCGTATTGTTTACTGACTGCTCGTTAGACATTCTATTAGGCCTACAGCACTAAGCGATGCATTCCCGCCATGAGTGTTCTTGCGGGACTCTTGTTTGCGGAAAACAGCTTTTGGGAACCACCCTGCGGGAACTTTCCATCTTCCAGAGAGCGCATCATCTAACGTCGACTACGGATCCACGTCTCAATTTCAGTAACACGGTAGCCTAACTTAGGAATGACTACCAAGTATTCAAGTAACCATGCTTCATAGTTTAATTATTTCTCTATATAGGTGTTGTTAATTATATTGTATCCGCAAAAATGGTCCCGATGACTAAAAGGTACCGTAACGGTCTTAGGACCGATAGTTATAATGTCTGTATTTGTTGATCATTATTATCATTTTCCTCAATGTGTTGCTAACAACACTATGGTAGGTTCGTTAACCGTTACTAAAATATATAGATTAATCATTTGACACTGTATTGTTTGTTCTGGTTAGAGTATGTATATATATGGCCCGTGTCCATCTGTTCACATGTTTTGCTTATTTATAGAAAATATAGGACTGCAGTGCACGTAGGAAACACTATACAGCAACACTTATATATACAGCACTTTCTCCCACCACCACCACTTTTTCACTGAGGTTGCTGTCCGTGCTATAACTCTGTTTAGCCCGGCATGCTACCGACTAACCTTTTCTATTCAGCTCGATAGGATAGGTTCAACACTATTAGAGACCCTGTCTTCATTACATACTGTGTAAAATATTCTTTTTCTCTTCTGGTAGTGCGATAATCTAGTCCCGCACTCCGGTAAGACTTATAAGTAAGATTGTGTCTCTCTTCGTGCTCCACTCAGCCTTGTGACTTCTTAATTGGTTGGATGTCCATATCCGCACCATGGGCTGATCCGACTCTGGGAAACTATTTGTGTTTCCGAGCGGTGATGGCCAGGGTGTGGTGTCACATACACCGCCCCAAGGTGCTTACAATCGAAGATGGTAATGCCAACGTCTACTGCATGCTAGATGAAATGCGTATCTTTAATCCAATGAGCCAAACACTATTTGACATGAGTACAGTAGGGATATCTAGTGTTGCATTTTGTACAGACGCAATTATATCACGGGAACATAGCAGAGGAGGAGGGGAATGACTGGAATGAGTTCCATAAAAAGGATGAAAACAAGCTACAGTTAATCAAGTTGTTGCTCAGAGTATGGAGAAGTGGGGATACCGGTTCTAATCGGAAAACAAGAGTATTATCTTAGTGTGTCCACCTGTCAGAAATATACTCTAAGCACTCTAATCGAGAAAAAAACAGATACACTATTTGGCTTGTACTGCTCTTATGGACAAATGCTGAATTAAGATCAGGTCATTGTTCGAAGTCCAGGCAGTCATATTTTCTTTATACTGCATTATTATGAGGCTAATATGGATGTGAATACATTGTTTGACAATGGTGTTGCCAACAGGAGAAAACTGCTGGATGTCTTAAAGCTGGCACTTGACGTCACTCCACTATACCGTAACGCTGTCTCTTCACGCTTTCACTAGATGTGACACGACCACTGCTCTCAAGGGGATAGGAAAGGTGAACACCATAAGGACCATTCCCAAGCATCACAGATTTCATGAGGTGTTTAGCCAATTCACCTTTTCATTTTTAGCTATGCCCCCCCCCCCCCCCAATCACTAGCTAAGCTCCACCCACACCTCGCCGTGTTGGAATTGATCGATCCTCAAATGCCCTAGCTATCAATTTCCTGAAAAAATATACAGGGAAGCTGTTGAATATTTTGTAACTAATTTTCATTAGTTGCCAAATAGTCAACAGCATATTTTTTAAATATTAAAAACAAACAATTTGTGCAACACAGCATAGACCGTTTTCAAATATGCGTTCGTGACGTACTTATCGACGCCATTCATGACGTCATCATTATGATGTCATTGTACACATCACTCAGTTCATTATGACGTCATATGATGGGTGGGTACTCTGGAAAGGTGAATTAGGTCAACCTTGGAAAATTACCGAAAATCTGTTCATGGAACTGGAGAATTGTACATGTCGTATGTACAGGCTACCTTTATCGTTGATGTAGATGAATTACGCTATGTGATGATGAAGGAGAATGTGGTATTTGTGACGGTGCTTAACCTGAATCCAAAGAAGAGCATTGACTAGGGAAGATATCAAACGTGGGACCCATCAAGTTGGTATCTGGAAAAGGTCACATATCCCTACATCACTAATCCCTCACCCAACAGATGATAATGGCTGGATTTTAATAGCTTGTGATATGGAGCCCAAATGGTGTGATGATGGTGTGATAATGCAATAGTTCAGACCAATCTAACTGATATGCATAAGGTTGCGTTGAAGAAAGAGGCTGGTTGATTCTGATAATGAGGGCATTCAATCAAGTGAGGATGGTGAACAATTTGTGAACAGTAGTGAGAGTTGGGAAGGTTAGCTGTAAGGTCATGCTTAGATCGCTATTATCTCAACTGCATGTGTTTTAGATAAGTTAATTAATTACTACATTGATTATGAGGAAGAAGATTAATAGAGTGACGACGCTGAACAATTTGCAAAGAATAGCAACTAAAAATTAGGTTCACGCTCAAAATACTATATAACGCAAGCACAGTTATGCATTTAGAAAAGCCTTTTATTGTGGAAACAACTGTATGCTATTAATGATTTTAGTGCTGTTTAATATGTAAAACCGGTCTGCTTTCTGTAAAACATACACACATGTGTTCCACCCGACTCTCATTCAAAGAGTTATACTCCCTTAATGTATGCATATTGATAATAATATGTACAAAAGAAGAAAATAGCGGCTTGCCCTAGAAATCGGGTACTATTTCCACACGGCGAGAAACAGTACGTCCGGATTTATCACATGTTAACATATAAAGTATTAATCAGCATAGTTTAAAGTAGCATAAAAACATAGTTTGGCAGATTTGTCGTGGCGGTGGGCGAGGAGGGGGGGGGGAGTGGCTGTGTAGGGGTGTACGGGCGGGACGGGCGGGGGGGGGGGGCAGTGCAAAGTGGGTTCTTGATATCATCTGACCAGAAAATGTGTCACGTTGATGAGTTTTAGCGAGTGTAATGTGAGAATTGCTGATGATGGTGAAAATAGTGATATGAAATGGAGATTATATTTATCATATAAACTGACATTTTCCTATACAGTCGATCAATAAAATCCGCTTGAATGCAACATTTTATGCTGTACACATCGATTACTAAGTGTTCAGACCGATGCACGACACAATTAATGTCAACACATTGATATTACACAATTTAAATCAACTACATAACGTATCCCGTCTTGTTAACATGTTCGCCATTGTCGTCACTAGAAAGCAGTTGCTTGTCAGCAGGCGTGCAGTCTTATCTAAGATATGACACTCTTTCGTTGACTATTGCACGTGTGTTCATATACAAAATTGTGGTATGGGCTGTAAGTCTTGTTTATACAGTAAAGATAGATATAATATATTCGTTGTCGATACATAAGTTAAAATATCTACCGGAAAGTGGTCGAGATTACACATACTGTTCCAATGGCCACCAAGAATTGATTTCCATCTTATATGTCCACCTTTCTAGTATTTCCTCACGCGTGGTTTTGTTATAAATCGACTAAATAAACTATGTTGATCTGACTGAATGACACTCTTTGCACTGATAAGGACATCGATACCTGACGATACACCATCTAAGATGCAAACAGCTACCGTACAAATACATGACACGCAATTGTTCCGAGAATATCTATTGATCAGATATGTGCTTTGCCGTTGGTACAATAGCGTTGATCTATTACTATATTACTTTTATTTTAATCCCGGGTGTGACCGATATGTCGAACTCCGCCAAAACCTCTGATTAGAAACAATGCAATCCGATCTTAGATTTATATATACAGTATTTAATCACCTGCCATTAAGCACGTACTATATTGCTATAGCCTTTAGGATTGTATATCTATTCGTATGAAGCTGGATAGATGGACTCAGACATTAAATATGGAATGGAACTCAGACGACGTCTATCTCCCGTTTTGATAAGTTGGATATTGATAGTAGGATCAATAACTAACACGGGTGTTTGCTTATGAGGCACATTGCCATGCTATTTCTTTACCACATCGCCATACATATATATTGACTCACAACGCATTGGCATACAGGGAATGAATACGCGTCACCTTCTGCGAGTTTCAGTGGCATGCCTCTAGGAAATACATATCAGAGATCGTGTCTATGTGCTAGCCATATTGACATGATCTCTGGTTTGAAGATTGAGGGTAAGATGACGTGTCTGTTCGCCAATGTGTCACTCTTTTGATGATGACAATAGTATTCGCTGACAAAGGAGAGCGTGTGTGGAGCAAAGCAAGCCGTGACAGTGAATACCGAATGCTAGACTTTGTTATTACTAGTGCTCCTTGTATTGCATCTCTTAACATGATAAATGTGTAAATGCCATGGCATCACACCTTTCGCATCTTTTGCTATTGAAGTGGTGGATCAAAATATATGTGGTCCCTAGGCAACATATTCTAAAGGGAATTGTCGTTATAACTATGTATGTCTGTACGCAATTATTCTTAGCATGTGCCATTTATGTTACTCTCCCAGCAATAAATCATGGTAATACGATGGAAAACAAATTCCAGAATCTACACGTGCTTCGCAACATAATGAAGATAAAACATGTGGACATGTACACGTGACAATAGTTTTCTCATTATTAATACATGGACTAGAACATGAGATAGAATACAATTTAATGTTCAGTTTTAGTAACATATACTGAATGTACTGTCACGTAGGTGACCTATTTCATATTATCACTGCCACTCATATTAGTAGTGACTAGCCACACGGAACCAATTACAGTCTATTTCCCGATAGTTTAAGCCCTATGCGATTACCGACCTTGCCAGCCTATGCGTGGACATTATCCTTGCCATCAGTAATCAGGACTAGCCTGATAACGGGGGATAATAATCAGTATTCATGCCATAAACAGTGTGTGTGTTTTACAATTGTAAATTCCATTCTGCCGGGAGCCATCTTGGCCAGTATTGATGACGCATCACTATTAGTGCACGCAATTATTGGTGACGTGTCATCCATTGTGATGATACAGTCCAGATACACGTGAGCGTTAGCACTTAAACGGTGTCAGTGGGCCAATGGGGAAACCCCATTACGACCCACAAATTCTCAGTCATTCATGCAGAACCAATGGAAACACCCATTTACGACCAGTTGGTCGTTTTGGCACCCCGAATACTATATAAACCCCCCTTTTCCAAACAATTCCGTTCTTGTATTTTTACTATCCTAACGAGTGAAACCAATACTATTATTAGCGAAGCTAGGGAGCAACGATGTCTACACCATTGGTATGTAATTGAACCGGTGTCAAAAGTTGACTAGTCTAAATGTATTCTGGTTAATAAATAGCGATAACGCTGACAGGCTGTAGTACTTCGCATTTTCCGTGCGGAAACCCCCATGATAATTCTAGCATAACTTCTTGCGACTAGTGCATAAAGCAACTGTTGTCCGGTTCGAGTCCATTATCGCTAGGCTGAGGGTTAACTCGAGGGAATTCCGTGTCGATTACTATACACTGATTGGCTGTATAACGCGTTCAGCGTTGTCTGACAGTTCCCGTCGACGAATAGCCAGATGGTAGCTACACAATCGACCAATAATGAGGGCGGGGTAGTTATAACGTCCTAATAGCGTTGTCAAGACATACAATTCGCTTGTACATACTTGATTCTCATCTGTAGATATTTCATCCATATACATATCAGTGTCCGGTTGGGATATCCATATATTCTCCGGGTCACTTGTCCGTGATTTATATATCAATAAACCTTTCCTTACTTACTTGAATCGTTGTCATCACATTCAAGATGGTCGTACAATCGGCCACCTTTATAAGGTTCAAATACTAGGAAATTCCGGGGTGAAAGGGTGTTGAGAAGTCCACCACTACTACTACTACCACTACTACTACTACTACTACTACTACTACTACTACTACTACTACTACTACTACTACTACTACTACTACTACTACTACTACTACTACTACTACTACTACTCCTACTAGTACTACTACTACTACTACTACTGCCGTTAACTAGGCCAAATACTATGTTCCAACTACTATAGGGAGTTTCCGTGTGACGTCATAAGTCAACAAATACTTAGCATCGATAAAACTGAATGAGATTGTATAATCCATTCTATAGCACATATACAAGCTATAGCCATGCCTGGCTGGCCTGTTGATTGCTAGCTCTAGCTGTGAATGCTAACTGACTGACTGATAGTAACCTCTCCATTTGTTAGCCTATATCACCTGTCACACCGGAATAGCATGCAGTATTGGCTGTCTTAGCCATCTGCCTGTGTCCATTTTATAGTAGCCAGGGATAGCCAAGATAGACTATTATTCATCAGTGTGTCTACAGCTGTGTCGCTCACCAGGTTGAGGGTTGATTGTGAGTGCATGACTGGAAGAGTATACGTATGACGCTTCAGTGATTTCCATCAGTTGGGGTCAACCAGGTCAAAGGTCACATTCTGAGGTTGCCAGGTTGAGCAATTAAGTTTCAGCGCACTACCAGGAATTGAAGACCGCCGGCGAACGCTGCAGTACTTATGATTATTACCGCACATTGTTCAGTTCACTGGTTGATATATGTAGCTACGCGATCCCCTCGCACATATGACAGCTGTACTCCATACATGGTGAAACTGACGCAATCTAATGTACTGCCAACACAGTACATTTGTCTATGATTTAAAGTGACCTCAATATGAATAACTGACGTAGCGGAGGAAGGAACTTCAATGATATCATCTAAGCGATGGTTCAGCGTGCTTGCTAGGGCCAGTAACCAGATTAGTGATAACAAGATAGCAATAACTGTGCCAACGTTATACTAGAAGGGAAATAGCTCACAGAATTATTAATTTGCAAAGGAGTTGGTGATTTCTATTCAAATTGAGAAGGTGGATTTAATGACATCAATGGAAATCCGCGACTTTCCTTTTTCAAAAGTGTACTATATATCTCCGCGTATCGAGGAGAAGAAATATGCATTCGTGTTCCTAAGTTTAGCACGATTGTTTGTGTATCTACTAGACGTCAACGCTGTAAGGGTCGGTAAAAACTATAATAAACGGCGCCAAGTATAAAGATTTTGTGCATGGACAATAACAAATATATAATTATTCCAATTGTTATTAGTATGATATTTGCGGAAATATTTCCTCAGTGGTTTCTCGATTTCGCTTTGAGAACAACCAAACAATCATAATTTCACTAATACCAGAATGACACCATCTACATTCATATATACCACAGACACAGCACTCCGTGTTTGTTGATAAAACGGCAAACTTTTCCAAAACAAAATAAAAAGTACTGAGGGATATTTGTAACTTAATTCGATTGGCAGGCACTGCTCTCCAAGGCAATTATGTTACATATTTTCAACATCACATTTCTTACATCGTGGTCAAAATTGTAGTAGCATATCTCTTTCATGCTTTTGCATAAATGCAGACTATTAAATGATATTGAGTGTATGACATGTTCCTAAACATTGTGCCTTTCAAAAGATGGGCATGAACAAAGCATACGCGTTTAACATTATCAAATGATCAAAGATCCTGGATTTCTTTTTCTAGGCTGGACAAACAGCGCATAGTAGTGACTAGTCAGACCGGTATTGACTGGCGCAAAGTTGAAAGTATAAGTTCAAATTGAATTCCATAGAGGTTGCGACCATCGCCGGCTCCCTAGCGAGAAAAAGTCCCTAGATATAACCTCCCACATACCAACATATAGGTGAAGTGCATGCCATTAATAATTCGGCAAAACGTCGCATTTCTAGACTATCCGTAAGCGGACAGTCGCAGCAGCAGCAGCAGTAGCAACATCAGCAGCAGCATGAACTGCAGTAGTAGTAGTAGTAGTAGTAGTAGTAGTAGTAGTAGTAGTAGTAGTAGTAGTAGTAGTAGTAGTAATAGTAGTAGTAGTAGTAGTAGTAGTAGTAGTAGTAGTAGTAGTAGTAGTAGTGGTGGTGGTGGTAGTGGTGGTGGTGGTGGTAGTTGTGGTGGTGGTGGTGGTGGTGGTGGTGGTAGTGGTTGTGGTGGTGGTGGTGGTGGTAGTGGCGGTGGTAGTGGTAGTGGTAGTTGTAGTAGTAGTAGAAGTAGTAGTAGTGGTGGTGGTGGTGGTGGTGGTGGTGGTTGTTGTGGTGGTGGTGGTGGTAGTGGTGGTGGTGGTGGTGGTAATGGCGGTGGTAGTGGTAGTGGTAGAGGTAGTGGTAGTGGTAGTAGTAGTAGTAGTAGTAGTAGTAGTAGTAGTAGTAGTAGTAGTAGTAGTAGTAGTAGTAGTAGTAGTAGTAGTAGTAGTAGTAGTAGTCGAAGTGTATTTAGCTCTGCAATTGCTGCCCGAAGTTGCGAGTTTCTAGCGTGATTTTGTAGATAAATTTGATACATATATTTGGTATTAGTATTTCCTTTCCAACTTTATATTTAATTTGTAAATTCTTATTTTGGCTGGAGCGCATTTTGTGTCTCCATTTTCTAAAGCTACTCCTCTTAGCTGGCTGTTTCAGCCATTTAATAGGTCTACTCTTACTGTGGTCAATGCAATACTTTTCTCCCCGCGCCAGTATGCTATTTCCATAGTTCGTTGGCTAGCGCATTGTATTTGGCAAGGTTGCTTGAGTGAGTGGATTTAATTCCTTTTTCATTTGTAAGCGCAAGCCTAGTACTTTGATTATATACATCTGCATAGTCAGTTGGCTGTCCCCGGTCAACTCGAACAGACTAATAAATATATGTCTGTATTATGTTAATATGCACTAGGGAACCACTTTAATCGGTTAGGTGTTAGTGAACCACTTAGAACGTGGTTCAAACTAACAAATATATTACTGTACTCTCTATTCGTATATTTGTTGGTAGACGTCAGGGTTTCAAAAGGGGACACTATTTATTTAATGTTTAGCTCTTTCCCCGAAGTCTTGGTGTTATATAGTTGTATTATATATTGTAGTAGTATGGGGTTCCTCTTTTTATAAAACACCAGGGCAACCTATAAGCGTACCCTAAGCCTTAAGATAACAACTAAGGGGTGGTGTGTCGCTGCTATCGACGTGTATCATGGGCTAAAGGACGTCGTTGGCGCGGGACCTTCTTATTTGCAGCAGCTTATCAAGGTTTCTAAAACTGTATGGAATGTAATAGTGTCAAATGATGGGATCAAGGGAAAGCTTATAGAAGATGCTCGTATTGTAAAAGGCGAAGTTTGCAACGTAGAGGAAATCGAGTCAGATAGGTTGCTAGTGAAGATGAAAGTTCCACTAGAAATTGACAGAATCATGAATTAACTCAAGAAGTATGGCAAAGTGCAACAGATTGAACGGGAAACTGTCCGCTGGCAGCTGTCCCAAAAATCAAAACAAGCCCTCAGTATCCGGAGATAATCGCCCAATAAAGGATGCAACTGAGTCAAATGCTTCTGGAGCAATCACTACGGAAGCTGCTGTTGTGGTTCATGCCACTGAAAATGACACAAACAAATCATCAAATCCTATTAAAGTAACTACAGTTGGTGAAATTCAAGTATTATAGGAGGGTATAACCTTAAGTCAAGAAAATACTCAAAATGCAGAGGAGCCAAAGGTGGCTGGAAAAGACACGCAGGAAAATGATGATCTTACAGAAGAGCCAGTTTACAATTCCTTAGAAGATGAATTAAAATTAGGACAGGATAAGTTTAGGACTCAGAAGACGGAAAGTTCAGTCGATTTTCCGCTAAGCCTACTTGATTTAAGTCAGCTTGAAGATATGATAAATGACGCTCCTGCCAAATGTAACTTAAGTAGCAATAAGCGTCATAAAGAAGACAATAGCTCAGGATCTGAGATTGAAGTAAATGATATGGATGATGATACAATGTCAGTTGCAGAATCAGATGTGTCCATTCAAACACAGAGCTCACAGATGAAAGATGAAATGGTACTGCACCGATCAGAAGGGGGTGAAGTGTTAGTGCCATATGTAATGGCGAGAGGCGTGAAATATCGTCTACTGCGCCATGATTCTGATATTTCCAAATATGAATATGTGTCTGTGGTAGAACAAGGAAACATTGAATTCGCAGGAATATTAGGTAAATGTTCTAAGAAACGAGCCAAAAACCCCAACTCAAGTTAATCTAATGATGGCGGTTGTAAACATCATTTTACAAATTATGATTATCAAGTTAATCTAACCAATTGCAGAGGATTAAATACTGAATTCAAGCAGCGCCGCTTGCTTGACGAATTAGCAAATGAGAGAGTTGATATTGCTTTTCTACAAGAGACCACAATTCAAAAAATTGAAGTGTATGAATCTCTCACAGATATTTCAAAAGGGCAGATTTTTTATTCTTTATCACAAGCTAATAGCGCGGGAGTGGCCATTCTTATCCTGCCCGCTGTCTCAACTAGGTTGATGTTATATCGTCGTCATCAGATACAAATGGACGATGGATTTGTGTATCAATTGATGTACTAAACACAAGTTTAAATTTGATGCGCCTTTATGCGCCAACCTCTCAACAATTGCGTTGTGAATTTCTAAATGATGTTTCCCCAATAATTCAAGACAGAACGCCTGAAAGCCTAATTATGGGCGGTGACTTTAATTGCATATTAAATGAAATTAAAGACAGAAACGCTAGGTCTAATTTTAATGACACATCTCATAATATTTTGAAACACATCTGTGAATATAATAGCTTGTTAGACACTTATCGGATTTAAATCCAGAGCGCAGGTACTTTACTTGGTTTTCAACCGATGGAAAGAAAGCATCCAGATTGGACAGGATCTATCTAGAACGATCATTGAAAGGTTACATGTGTAAAACTAACATAACACCAGTAACTTTCTCTAATCACAATATGTTTTCCATCACATTAGACAATGCTGACTGGATCAAACGAGGAGATGGATTTTGGAAACTCAATGTAGCGTTGTTACGAGATAGTTTTTATTGCAAATGTGTAGAAAGTTGTTGGAGGCATTGAGATGCAAAGAGAAGATTGTATGCATGTATAACAGACTGGTGGGAGGATGTTAAATCCGACCTGAAACATATTTCAAGGCAGTATTCCATCAGGAAAGCACGAGAAATGCGAACGCGTAGAAAGGCGCGTCAGCGGTAGGTGTGTAAAATTAATAAGAAAATTAATGGTGGAGAATAAAATTATTACGAACTATTAGTTAAATTAAAAGGTAGACTAAATGAAATAGAGCAATATCAGTTTGATGGGGCCAAAATAAGGGCAAGAGCACAAATGCACACCGAGGGTGAAAAGCATACACGTTACCTTTGCAACTTAGAAAAAGAAAGAGGTATAGAGAAATTAATGCGCTCACTGAAGACTAATGATGGTGTATCAGTGTCCTCAAATGCAGAGAGGATGGAAATAGTATCCACATTTTACAAATCATTGTTTAATTCTGAGAAAAGTGATGAAACTGCAACTAGAGATATTTTAGCTAATATAATGAAAGACTTCCAGATGCCTGTCGCGAAAATTGTGACCAATCACTAACAATTGATGATATGACAAAATCCCTCAAAGGTATGAAGTTTGAAAAGTCTCCTGGCTGCGACGGACTTCCAGTCGAATGTTATCAAACATTCTTGCACATATTTGGTCCAGTCTTAGAAGAAATAGTAGCTAGCATTTTTAAGCAAGGGCATCTCCCTCCATCGATGGCCCAAGCATATGTTCGGCTTATATACAAGAGGGGTGACAGAAATAAAATACAGAATTATAGACCAATCTCTCTACTCTGTGTAGACTATACGATTATTAGTTGGACACTAACATTAAAACTTGGCGCAGTCCTAGGCGAAGTAATAGATGATGATCAAACGTGCTCTGCACCAGGAAGAACGATATTAAACAACACATTGCTTATACGAGACCTTATTCAATTAGTTGAACAGGATTGCATCCCAGCAGTATTACTAGCACTTGATAACGAGAAGGCGTTTGACTGACTTGAATGGAATGTCTTGTTTAAGTCTTTAGACCATATTGGCTTTGATTCCAGATTTATTAAATGGGTCAATATTTTATATACTGATATAACAAGTTGCTATTTGGTAAATAATCATCTATCTGAGCATGTAGTGTTGGAACGAGGTGTCAGACAGTGTTGCTCATTGTCTCTGCTTCTATTCGTCATAGCTATGGAATCGTTGGGGCCACATTGAGGCAACGTAATGATTTTCAGGGAATATGTGTATGTAGCATAGACAGGCCACTAAAGGCGTCTCAATATGCAGATGATACGACTGTGTTTGCAGGTAAAAATTCAGATTTTAGAATTTTAAATGGAGTATTCTCAGATTTTCAAAAGGCATCAGGGCTTAAAGTCAATAGAGACAAATCTAAGGGATTCTTTTTGGGCACTTGGAAGGGCAGAACTGACAATGTTATGGATATTAACTGGTCAGATGATGTCATAAAGATTTTGGGTATTCACTTTAGTAGAGAACAGGATGCAATAATAAACTGGGAAGAAAGGCTAATCAAGCTAAAGTGTGCATTAGTAAATTGGGCACGACGTCGCCTAACTGTATTTGGCTGGACATTTGTCCTTAATAATTTAATTGTATCTGGATTGTGGTATACTGCTTCTGTAGTTCATATTCCCACATCAGTAGAGTCAAAGATCAACACGTTACTTCTGTCCTTCTTATGGGAGGACAAAGCCCATTTAGTATCGCAGTCAATCCTCACCAATGAAAAGCATGATGGAGGCCTGGATTTGGTTACTGTTTTAGCAAAGTGTGCTTCGCTAAAACTGAAATTCTTGAATAAGTTACTCACTTCAAACTCATCTTGGTCAAGTCTTGCAAGGACACTTCTACAAAGGTACGTAGATCCATTTTCAGTAGAATGTTTATTTGTGTGCAATAAACTGCCACCTAACCATCAGAAGATACCAAACGTATATAAAGAACAGCTCGAAGCTTTAAAGATATTTACACGATCAATGTCACAACCCAGGTGTTGAGAAGATGCCTCATAGCAACGTCTTTGGTGCAACAAGTTGATTCGTGATAATGATGCTGTATTATATTTGCCCTCTATGGCCAAAAATGGCATTCAATATTTACGTGATTTAGTTAATCCAAAATCTCGCAAATGGATTGCGATGCAGGATGTAGCAAGAGCAACATCAAAGAGGCATATTGATGCCCAACGCTTATTTCTTAGAATAAAGAATGCAATACCTGGTGAATGGTTCAAATTGCCAAAAGCATGTAGCAACAGAGAAATGTTGCAACCAACATTAGTATGTAAGTCAGAGCTTATAAAATACAACATGGCATCGAGAGCCTGGTATGGAATGCTAATGCAAAGTCGGAGACAGACTCCTGTTGCAGTTAGGCATTGGAACACTATAGGATGCACGCCAAAGAACTAGGAAAATGCGTGGAAAACAATACATCTACCTTGTCTACCAGCAAACGCATGGCGATTACTCCATCGAAGGCTATGGGTCGGCCATCTGACTTATATGTGCAAAATAACAAGTACAGACCAGTGTTTATTATGTAATACCGAGGAGGAAACAATAGACCATCTGTTTACACAGTGTTGTATAGCTACAGGCTTTTGGGTATATATATCAATATGCTCCTTGCTAAATTTGGAATCAAATATGTGAAATTAATGGCTGAAACAATTATGTTCAAAGATTGCTCTGCTATCTGACGAATCATTAATAGCAAGGAGAAAGACTTGTTAGTAACCCTGTTATCTGTAGGAGTGTTGGCCATTTGGAAGCATCGGTGTTCAGAGGCCAGAGATAAAACATGAAACATCCACCAAAGAGCCGTACAAGCTATATTTCGATCATTGATGATAAACTGCATTCATTGTGAATTTTACAGGGTAGTGGAACATGGAAAAGAAAGTAGATTTAAAGATACATGCTGCAAAACTGGCCTAGTATCAATTGAACTTGGATATCTAAAAATAGCAGAAGCAGAACTTGTATAAGCTAGCACACTCGCTGCTTGGTGTATATTGATATATGGTATTTTATTTTATTTAATTGATTAATTTTAAAATTTTAATGTCTTAGGAGATGTTAAAAATTTTGACGAATAACCTAACCTTGGGAATCGGTATATTTAAACATCGATTGAGCATCGCGTCAATATCCTGGAGGTGATCCGACGTTCGAGTTCATTAGGTTAACAGAGTATGACATCTTACATATATACAATTAACATCCTGTTGTAAATGTTTACTGTAGGTGTATTTGTTCCAGGGTAATGTACAAAAACTTGCAATGGAGTAAATTTAAAATGTTAACCCAGAGCGCCATCTATGTAGTCATAGTTTGTATACGTTTGCTTTGTCCATTTTACGGCATGAAGGCTATTATGCTTGCTCGGTATTTAAGAATCGGCCAACTGGCGTCAATGAGTGACGTTTTGTTACTTATTGACGAGTCACCTCGCCACTAGTTGGCGAGCTGCACTCGCTATTTGGGCCCAATACTATGTGGTGTGCTACGTTAAACTACATATGATCTACTTAGCGTGCCGGTCATGAATCGGCTCAATGGCGTCAATGAGTAGCAGTAACTTACTGCTAATTATTGATGAGTCGCTTTACCACTTATTGGGTAACCATGCTCGCCATTTGAGCCTACTACTGCACGGTGTGCAAATAGTAATGACTTTTTTAAAATTATATTTTGTTATCAGCTCTTTATTAACTTTTATTTAGTATTTTAGCTTGAACTGTTTTGATATGTTAAGTTTGTATTGTTATTCATATACTAGTAATAAAGCCTGCTATTTTACCCGATTTCTTATGGGGGTTTGCAAGCCTTTTTTAAAGGAGTTCCTCCGTGAGGTGGGTCCGACTGCGTCAGCGTCGGATTTTCAAAAAAAAAGAAGAAAAAAGTAGTAGTAGTAGTAGTAGTAGTAGTAGTAGTAGTAGTAGTAGTAGTAGTAGTAGTAGTAGTAGTAGTAGTGGTAACTAGTAGTGGTAGTGGTAGTGGTAGTGGTAGTAGTGGTAGTAGTAGTAGTAGTAGTAGTAGTAGTAGTAGTAGTAGTAGTAGTAGCAGTAGTAGTAGTAGTAGTAGTAGTAGTAGGAGTAGTTGTGGTAGTGGTAGTAGTAGTAGTAGTAGTAGTAGTAGTAGTAGTAGTAGTAGTAGTAGTAGTAGTAGTAGTAGTAGTAGTAGTAGTAGTAGTAGTAGTAGTAGTAGTAGTAGTAGTAGTAGTAGTAGTAGTAGTAGTAGTAGTAGTAGTAGCAGTAGTAGCAGCAGTAGCCATTCCCTCATTGAACCAAATGATAAAGGGCTCCGCCATTAATTATCCCTGGGCCACAAATAGTCTGAATCCGGTTCTGTCGCCATGCGAGCGGTATTCGATTCTCCTCGTTTCATGGAACACAAGCTGTTTGTTAGTGCGGCGTGAAGGACGCATTGAATCAGACGCTTTCACGTATCGACACGGGATGTGCGATAATTTGCAAAGTTTGTTTGGCATCATAAAATAAAGAAACATAAGTATTATATCAGACCAACGAAGAGGCCTACACAATAGAGAGGTCGATTTATAACGATGCCTCGCCAATTGATTGCTGGCCTCTGCCCAGGCTTTCCCTGTGTTGAGATATATCTAAAATCGCGCATTCTTCTACTGACACCCATATATGACTGGACGCCTTAAGGGATCGCCAGTTAAACGAACACGCTGAAAAGAAGATCATCGATAAATATATATATATATATATATATATATATATATATATATAATCGTGCTGCTAATTTTCGATTATCTAGGTATTCAATTAATCGACAGTTCAATTGATCACTTAATCGATCGTTGATCGATATCATCATAATTCAGAACAGTGTAAACCCGACGTAGGTATCATTTCAGTTTTATATATCCACTTACGCTGATTGAATGCTGGCTATTCATGTGTGTGTGTGCGTGCATGCGTGTGTGCATATGTATGGGTGGGTGGGGACTATGAAGCGGGCGTGGGCGTAGTTGTTTAGTCAGGAAGAGTGCTAAACATTGTCAACATAGTTTACTTCATTAGCTAAGATTATAGTCCAGAAAACATATGAGGGCATGAAATATAAGTCAAATACACTATAGAATGTATGCGGCGATAGGCCTACATCAAGTTACACTCAAGCTATATATTTCAGCAGGCAAGTATGGTAGTACGATATCCACTGTTTTACAAGGTTTAAAAGTGATACCTAATAATAATAATAATAAAAATAATAATAATAATAATAAAAAAAATAATAAAATGCTATTTTTGGCAAAGTCGGACCATTTGATCCATGATTCGAGTAGAAACATTTCTACTTCAACGCGTTTCTCATATATAGGCAACAGATTTTATAACTCGAACTTGTACTCATAACCCGCCTCTTAAACATCTATCAAACTAGCCACTGAGTGATTGATAACCGTAAATAGGCGACTGATTGACAGCGCCTGTACGCCCGTCATATTGCGCAGTACACCCATGCTCGCTGTGTTGTGTTGATTGATGAACAAAGCAGGGCAGGGAAAGGCGCTGCACTGCAATGGACTGCCGTAGAAGGGCACAATAAAGAATTCAATTAAATAGAAAACACAGTTAGCAGTGTGTAATTCGTACAGGGCAATGACAAAATCGGGACGAACTTGCTGTTGGAATTAATTATTTAAATTAATTATTTAAAATAAATACATTACTTAAATTAAGCATTTAAGTTTATTTTTAAAATAATTATTTAATTAATTATTTATTTTATTTTATTTTATCGTATTTAAATTAAGTATTTAAGATTATCAACAGTTAGCGCTTGCAGCCTTTTTTCTATAAATTAATCCTCGGATCAATGCTTTTATAACAAAGATATGTGTTGTTAATGTACGTGTCTTGTAATAATTACACGTGGTGTTGCCACTACAACAGATTAGTGTTATTGCCACTACAACAGATTGGCGTGTCAGAACAGGACTGGAAATGAAAAACTAAATAACACAAATAAATGAATTAATAAACAAATAAATAAATAATAATAAAATAAGAATAATCGATTACAAATTTTCATACACGATCACTGATTCAATCGATCACCGATCGATCATCTAAAATCGCTTAGCAGCACACACACACGCACGCACGCACGCACGCACGCACGCACGCACGCACGCACACACACCGAATCATTCGATCTCTGATATTGACCCATGGCATGAGGTAATTGACAAAGTACAACTGGCAAAACTAAATACATAAGCATATCAGTCTAAAAAAAAAACACGTGTTAGTATACGATTTGAACTGATACTTCAGCAGTGAATACGTATCTATAAGTCTACCATATATATATATATATATATATGAGGCATGCACTCGTGTAACAACTGTTACAGCCATTGTGTATATGTCATTAAATAATGTGTCTGAAGGTCGAATGTAAGCAACGTTCTAAGTATCAATGAATTTTTCCATTTTAGCTATGCCCAGCCCATCCCTACCTAAGCTCCACCCACACCTCGCTCGTGCTAGGAGCAATCGATTTCTGAACTCTGTGACTATCAATTTCCAGAAAGCTATACCGGTAAGCTATTGAATATGTTGATACGGCAGCAACAACGTCCAGCCAAATTAGATTCAAAATATTCAACATCATGTGTATTAAATAGTAGAGACATACAATTCATACAACGGGTCAGACTAGTAAGCGTTAAGGACGGGTTGATCGAATCAGTCGTGATGCCATGATTATGACGTCAGCATACATATAGTTGATTATGTCGGCTTATGATCGATAATAAACTCGGAAGAGTAACTTAGCTTCGATTATAGTGTTAAATATCACAACCTGTTCATACCAGGAACCCCGTTACAAATATTGGAATGTCGTTGCTTAGTGTGGCTTTCAATTCAGTAATTTGATATACATTTTAATTGTTAATGATGTCCCACTGGCATTTCGTCTGTGACAATATGACTTACTAAAACAAACACATATTCATAACCCATAAAACTGGAATATGCAAAGTATCATATGTTTTTCTTGAAAATTGTTGTTGACCACGCGTGTGAGAATAGTGATATATCAGACAATAGTAAGGCATTTGACATGGAGTGCACATATTCGACAATTCCTATGCAATCTAAGATATTTTAGGTTGGTCATTGCGATGTTGCATTGGCTTAGAGGTGGCGTGATTTTAGAATGTAACGATTTCTTGCAGAATGCATTTAGCAAGTAGTTTACCTGTATGCATGTCCTGCATTTGAGAGTATACGTTTTCAAAGTAGTATGGTTTCAAACACAACTGCGTAGCCTGTCTGCATGCACATATAGCCGTTGGCACAGTGGCCGCCTTTTTCCCAGCGTGTCAGTAGTTTATCAGTCTACCAAATAGGAATATATAGATCGAGGTATTCATATACGCATCCCATGTTAATTTCTGAGCATGCCATGTGTAATGAGGTATGCATGCCGATTATAATGCTGCATTATAGATCTAACTTGAGGAATTGACGAATCCTGTATATCAATCAAGCATATGACGTCGCATGTAGGCTGACATCATAATCAACTACATCACGAATGGCATAAGTCTGTCCGGCATAAACGCTTAATTGTCGAGTTGAACGAATTGTATGTCTTTACCGTTTAATAAACCATATGCTGAATATTCTTAAACTTATTTGACTGGTTGGTGCCGCTGCGATGCCGACAGCGCCTTAGTCAAATTAGCTTCAACATATTCAATATCATACCTGTACAGTTTTCGGAAAATTTAGATCCGGCGAGTGGAGGGATAGATGGATCACAACACGGGCACAGCGTGCGTGGGCGTAGGCTAGAGATTGGCGGGGTACAGCTAAAACTGGCTTTATCCAATATGTAATGTTGCCTATTCTAAGACAACAGTCTAGTTCTGAGTTGGAGAATTCCTTATTGATACGTATTCGTTATGTATCACAGGTTTCTACCTTGTTATTGTAGGCCTCTGCTTGCGCGTTTTCGCTCTAGGAAATCACACGCATAGTGCTGATGACAAGTATTAGTTTGAACACGTATTGGTCAGTAACGCAGTAGTCCCATTGGCTATGACATGATCGATGCCTTGTGTATGAGTTATACGGTTTGGCATACACCCTTATTCTTATAGTTCTCATTTTCTATTTCCTTTATTGTATTCAATATCTTTCCATGTGCAATGCATTGATACATTGATTCACAATAATGCTACCACCGTTAAAGCTTCATATTGATTGGTTTCTTAGTTGCTGTTTTGATTGTTGGTTAGGGCACACAAATCATGCGTGATTGATCGCATTAAGTACTGCAATTTAACTCGTGTATCATATAATATACGCTGCCATTCAGTTGCGGCACACGATGCAATGACAGGAACTACGACGGCACATGACGTAATGCCCACAGGAACACTATGTTGTGCGGCATTTAGGCTAATGTGTACAGATATGCATGAACATATAATTCTCCCGAGACAAATTCTGCCATGAGAGGAATGTAGTAGAACACAGTATTGCTTTTGAAAAACATTGTGTTAATGTTTGGATACCATATACACGAATGTAAACAATAAGGACCCCTGCTCTACCAGGCCATACGCATGCGTTGATAAATAAATGCACTTACCAATGCCATGCGGTACTGTAATCTTATCACAAAACAACAGAAATCGTAAAGTTCCGAAGGCAAAACTGGTAACATATGGACAGAAGACGTTCTCCTTCAGCGCTGCTTCTGAATGGAACAATCTCCCTTTAGATATCAAAACATACTCTACAGTCTTTCAAATCAAGTCTCAAAACATTTCTATTCCGTAGATCTTCAAGCGCTTAGAGCATGCTATTGCATGGAGTGTTACGCTATTTAAATGTGCTTATTATTATTATTATTATTATTATTATTATTATTATTATTATTATTATTATTATCATATGCATTGCCTTTGTCAAGCTTATGCTTCGGTGGCCTTGCTGCTGGTGATGGGCCTTTCCAGTGTATCCATCCATCGGCCGGTGTCATATGGCGTCATACTTAACTAAGTGGCGTACAGAATAACGTCATACTTAATTATGCCATGAATGACTCGATTGCGTCCGTCTTTAACGCGTAATTGTCCGACACGGTGCACGAGTTGTATATCTTTCCTATTTAATTAACAGTGTGTAGAAAAGTTTGAAATAAATGTGACTGGGCGCGGTTGCTGCCATAGGCACAGTCAAGTTAGTTTCAAAATATTTAACCGCTTACCAGTATGTCTTTTTTCTGGAAATTGATACTCTGGTAGTTCAGGGATCGATTGATCCCAACACGAGCGAGGTGTGGGTGAAGCTTAGCTAGAGTTGAGCGGCGCATACCTAAAACTGGAAAGGTCCATTTAGCCTGAGATTCATTAAGCCATCAGTATAACGTTTGTGTTTGATGCCTATTAAGATCTTAAATATGGTGTTGCTTATTTTCAACCTTGCCGCATACCCATCATCTGTATTAGAGCAGCTTACACGCCCAAACCCCTACATAGCTACACCAATATTTCCACTAGAAATGGAGTACACAAGCTCGAGCATGCCCATACAACTACCATCGGCATACTAAGTCTGGGTCAAAGGCGCAAAGTTGCTTCCTCACTACGAGGTTTATATTCGTTTGATACAGCATGTGCATCACTGATGCTGTGCACCGGCAATAGGTGGTCAAATACAGTATAGCTGTCCATTTGATTGGGCTCCCTCTCCCTCCATCCCTCCTCCACGTCCCTCCACCTCCCCCTCGCTCTCGCTCTCGCTCTCGCTCTCGCTCTCGCTCTCGCTCTCGCTCTCGCTCTCGCTCTCGCTCTCTCTCTCTCGCTCTCGCTCTCGCTCTCGCTCTCTCTCTCTCTCTCTCTCTGTCTCTCTCTCGCTCTCGCTCTCGCTCTCGCTCTCGCTCTCTCTCTCTCTCTCTCTCTCTCTCTCTCTCTCTCTCTCTCTCTCCCGCTCCCGCTCTCGCTCTCGCACTCTCTCTCGCTCTCTCGCTCTCGCTCTCGCTCTCTCGCTCTCGCTCCCTCTCTCTCTCTCGCTCTCGCTCTCACTCTCGCTCTCGCTCGCTCGCGCTCTCGCTCTCGCTCTTTCTCTCTCTCTCTCGCTCTCGCTCTCGCTCGCTCTCGCTTTCGCTCTCGCTCTCGCTCTCGCCCTCGCTCGCTCTCGCTCTCGCTCTCGCTCTCGCTTGCCATGGCTCCAAGGGATCATCCTTAATTACACCCATTAACCCTCGTCAATCAATCAGTTTTACGTTAATTACCATTAAGCTCGCAGCGATGGAGGCCTGGACGAGGGGGGGGGGGGGCGGGGGGCTTCGCGATCAAACGAGTTCACAGGAAAAAACGAGTCCAGCCTTGTAACCTCTCAATCATCCTTAATTACCTGGTCATTAACACTTATCAACCATTACGCTAATCACGTTTAAGCTCACCTAATTAGATGACAGGCGGCACATGATTTAACGAGGGGGCGGGGTTATGGGCAACCTCGACATCTAACATCCAATCAGTACGGAGGAGATAGGGGTGCCTTTTTCACATAGAGGCGGCAAAGATTGAAGGAAAAAAGGTGATCATGATGCAAATAAGTTAGTTGCTCTGACACAGTAACTACTTTGCATAGGCACCGCTATCGCCTCACCACGACTTCCGACACCAAATTAAAGATAACGGTACCCCATCCGGGAATGGAGACGTCGAGGAAGAGCAGAATATTCGCTTCCCTAATATCCTGCTCTACCGACATTGGAATCAGCGGTGTAACAGGACATCTTACGCGTATGCCCTTTAGGAAGTTGTGGATGCGTGGATCTAAAATCAACTTGGAAGTCAAGATGCAACTAAGTGATGCTGCATATCTTTCGATAATGCTATAGAAGTGCAACTGATGGGCATCTACAAAAAACACTCTTTAACATACTTTATGGAGTCACCGTAAATATCTGCGAACCATTATCACTCATCGTTGGCCACATCGACTAATATCACATGCACTACTCTACACACTGTGTGACACAGCGCCACTAGCTCTAGCACAGCAGCGATGGGCAGATAAGGTTGTCGAAGTACAGAAAATAGCCTGCACAGAAAGCACTTTAATTTGCAATCGTAGATGTCAACATGTATTAGGTACGAAACAGAAGGCACACCATCTGGTCGTGCAGTGCTTTGGGATGATACCTCTAAGAACATAACCTAGGACCAATACAAAGGAGACCGAACCTACCTGAGCATAGGATGCTCATAGTTGACACGGGAGGGGGGGGGGCAAAGGTTTGAGATAAAATAAATGCCTCTGGAATAACTGTTCATTTCTTCAGCTGCAGGACACGGCTTCGCGTTCATTATAATTACTGATGAGCAAATAACACATACAGCTTCATCACCGTGTTATCTCTGGTTTTCTGCGGTGATGAGTTCACAACTCATAACCACATAGATTCATCACGAACATTGAATTGTTTGTCAGTAAGCTGTATACGTTCTATGGTTCTAATAAATTAACAACTTAATGCGCATACAGTGGACTATTTTGAATTACATTTGAACGGTAGCAGTTGATGCCATAGCCAGCGCCATTTTTATTCAAATTAGTGTCATTATATTCAACAGCGTATCTGTTTAGCATGGCAAACTGCCAAGTCCACGTTTACCTATAACAGTATAGGATATCTTCTGGGAGTTTCGGGGTAAGATGGTGGTGTATACATCGCAATCCGATGTGCAGTGATACGTTATCTTATGGTATACCATGAATTGTAACCCTTTAGTGACTAAATTTGCTCATGAAAATTACAGCATTTGTTTATTCAATATCCAGTTCCAGGTGAAGATAATATTATTTTGCGCACTTTCCACTTGGCTGACGTATTCGGTTATCGACACAGCCACCCCACTGGGCACATTTTCGTAAATAGTATTCCTTTGGCCTGCCAACGGATATTCACCAACTCCATTTTAGATTCATGAAAGACGAAGCCAGCCAAAACGCGCCTTTACAGTGTTCTTGAGAATGTCCATTCACAGGCCAAGAGGGACTATTTCTGAAAGTTTACCATTTGAATGACTGACTCTGTAACGGATACAGCGATCCCATTAGTAAATGTCCAAATAATAGGCTTCTCGTGGCCTATAAATGGCCATTCAATAAGGAAATATTTTAATTTTCTTCACCTAAGTTGGCCATTAAAGTGTTAATATCCTTGATAGAATATTGTGCCACATGCACAGTAAACACGGTTTCACAATCTATACTGTAGCAGAAATATTCCATACAAGCAGAGCAGTTGTGTGGGGTGTAGGTAGAAGTTAATTATATCTGGCATTGTTTTTTTGTTTGCCAATTTTGCATTTAATCTTGGAAATAGATTTTGCTTTACATGTTCCATGGATCGAATAATCGACACAGGCAAATGAAGAAGGAACACGATCTAGCATATATATCCAAAAACCATCCCAAGGTCAAAGGATCCAAATCTAGAAGTAGTCCAAGTACAGTTCCGGTTCTTCGAGCATCTCCGAGTTGCTTTGTTTGTTTACAACTTCAGGTTGATTGCTTTTAATCCAGCACTTTTCAAGAGTTAGTCCTATGGTTTCAGCAGCATCAGATGACACAAAGCAAACATAATTACAACAATAATAGTACGTCCATTGTTCTTTGGATTCAATTGTTCAGCTTATTCCTTGTCACTAATCCTTATAATTGCATGCACATATTTAAAACGTATATCCTCCTAGCAACTCAACAGTCCATGTTACGCCACGAACAATGCAGCTACACAAGCCGTTGCGAAGATCAACATCCTCCTTATTTGAATGGCTCTGTAAATATTAATGCGCATGCAAGACTTGATTCACCATCTGCACCTATGGATTGCTCAAGTGTATGGTCATGCAGCGTCAGTGTACATGATTTCTCGGCTCGTAGCCGTTCATGTCTGTAAAATCGATGACACCAGGGCGTGGTTGGTACAATCCAATATCCAAACTTACATGGCGCCCAAATGCATGTCTATTCTCTGCGTGTGATGTCTTGATTAATAAATTATCCTTATTTGTTCGAGTGTTCTATACAATGCATTTTCCTTGCTTATAAATTGTGTACACGTTTGTCAAAATAGTTTAGAAGACGATGATGAATATTCCTGTAATATCTTTAAATCGTGAGAAGTACAAGTCAGTGGAACCCAATTTCAATATCGAAATAATGTCATCGCATACTGTGGCTGAGGAAAGTCAATAAGACCATATGTCCAGTCTGAAGTGAGAATAATATACTGTGAAAACAGAAATATATTGTTGAATATGAAAATGAAAACATTAACACATATGAAAATGTTGCCATATTTTGGTCCACTCGTCAGCTTGTAATTGCACTGCTGTGTTAGAAAGAATGACGTCATTCATGTAGTAATCACACACCATTCTTCTAATTCGGTAGTTTTTATTTATGCCATTCGATAATGTGTCAAAAACACGTCTGGTCTAATCTAGTTCGTGGTGGGCTGCTGTCGTTTATTCTGAAAGACAAGTATATGTGCGTTCAGGTGAATATAGTTATATACTGTGGCACTCGCAAGTATATTGCATGTGTGTGCATTTTAATATTATTCCTAACATATAATGCATTGTACTCGACTTTTGAGGCATACGCAATGCAACCGTAATTAATATCAACGTAGCGATATGGCGTGCGTGGCCGGCACATGAACAAGTATCAACATGTGCATAAGTTATGGTTTAATTATGTGACTGGAGCTGGATGTCCATTGTAATTGACCTCCCTAGAATATGTGCATATTGGGACAATATATAGATCGATGTAATTTGCTCTGTTTGTCATTGTGGTATACCTTTAAAAAATCGCAGTCAATATAATTAATTAGATCCACAATTACTCCCCGACTTCCATTGAGAGATGAATGAAGGCGCCAGTTGACTATGCATAATAGAATTGTATGATTACGTGAGTAAATCGAAACTCACGATTATTATTCCAATTGTGAATTTATATAATTAAAAAGTATATAATCGAAAAATCTTGAATAATTTCTACTACATTAACTATTTTAAATCATAGATTTATAGTTGTTTTGTAATCAGATCGATCACAGAACTTGGCATTTTGCTCAGTCAATATATGCTCATTTGTCGGACAAGACAAGACTATTTTGTTTTAATGAATCGAGCCAGGCATCCCAGAGATCCTTTTTCAAAAATAGTCTTCTCTTGACCCGCAAACGGATTTTTCTAAACACCATTTACAGCTTTTGTCGGTATGCTTGTTGGTGTTATGACTCGGTAATTTGTACCCAAGCTTATTAATCGAGGATCACAATTATTCTTAAATGATCATAATCATCCAAACATATAATCACACATACCTAATGCACAATGACGCAAATCCATACCGCCAGCATGTCGGGTGTGCTCCAAGGACTTACCGATAGTCATGTAGATAAAAGAAAAAAACTCGTCATATTATTGTGATCGTCATATTAGCGTTAGCATAATGCATCCTGTTTCTGATAATGTAGAGCAATGCAGAAGATGACGCAAAATGGGGATTAGTTCATATATATTGATCTAAAACAGCACATGTTGTTGGAACATATATTGTTTCTTCTTATAAACTTATATATGAAGAGAGTAGATTCACACCAATAGAAGTGTAATTGAATTGTAAGTCGCCCTATGATCATTACCCATGTTAGACAGTACATAACGATACACATATAGCAAGTGAAATAAAATGCACCAAATTACTTTGCCCCATTATTAAGTAAGACATTTAACTGGCCGCAAAGATATATAAGGACGCTTACGTGTTGACGGACTAAGCGTTGTTATACGAATTCTATGCCTTTCCTATTTAATGCATATGATATTTAATATTTCCAAACTAAGTTGACTGGGGTACAGTTGCTGCCATAGGCGGCAGCAGCCCCCAGTAAATTAGTTTCAAAATATGCAGCAGCTTACCAGTATCGTTTTGTGGAAATTGAGATTCAGGATGTGCAGAGATGAGCTCATCCCAACACGTCAAATGGTGCGTGAAGCTTAGTTAGAGGGGCGGTACATAGCTAAATCTGGATACATCCATTGCACTTCGCTAGTTTACCATTTAATAATGTGTACACATTATTTAACGCGCCGAGTTAGTGCTCAAGGCCCGAAACCCTATATGTTAAGTTCATTCATATATAGGTATGCACGTACACATTTTACTTACCAAAGGTAGAAGAACAGTTCATATGGGTGTATTTGAGAAATGGCTGCGTATCTTAGTAACCATTCAGGAAAGGTGATATCTAACTAAGACGTGATTATTTTTACTTACACAGCCAAAGGTCGGTGTGCGTATTGCGCTTGATGTCAGATATTGGCAGCACAAGTTAGAATAGTTTCCTCTTACATAGATATTAGTCTGCATTGACAGTGTTACGTCATTTTGTTTGTGACGTCAACTAACACGTGACATGTTTACTATGACGCCAGATGCTTGTGTGACGGATCAGAACCATCTATTATGCTTGGCACATTTTTAATAAGTTTGAATGTATATCATAGGCCATCAACTTATCTGCGTGTACATTAACATGCAAGGCCATATTCAGCTTAAATATGCGATGTCATGAGAAATATATCTGTGGCACAGCTGGCAGATAAAACCATCTTTAACTTTTATTCATTTAAAGTAGCACTTACATGTCAACATACACATTAGCAATGGCAGCTGCAATGGAATATAATACTGTAATTGAACTCGTGACAAGACTTATACATTATTGGTAACAGGAAATCTATCCAGCCATTTAATGACGCGTGCCATTATTCAGCAATCTAGGAACCAATGTCGTCACGATTCCGCCAACTGACTGTTTCAAATGCATATACATTGAAAGCAAATCGGCATGCCGCATGAAATTAAATAAAGTCCAGCGATAATTTCACATACACCATCGTGTCCAGCAGCGCTTGCCCATATGAACTAAAGCTGGTTAACTGAATCACTGGCCGAAAGAAAGCATGATTCAGTATAGCAGCATTAACAAGCTGAATATTCAGAGTTTCTCTGTGTAAGATGGACTGGAAGACCCGATATCTTATCATGACACCAAATTGTCCGTTGTCTTAACTTTCGCCTTTCTTCTAGATACATGTTATTAACGGAGACATAGTTATTGATAGAAAAGTATGTACTGATTTACATTGCGCTCGTTATAGTCGACGTCATCGTCGTCGTGGTCGTCATCATCACATCGCTATTGCCATCACCATCGCCACAACCATCGATACTATTAACCTCACCATCACCACTATCATGGCCATGACATGATCGAGCTTGTCCAAACACGTGGTCCCTGTGTGATATAATACACGAGTAACATGCCTTGACATTTCATGTACACATACTGATCGCTGCTTCAGTAGTGGAGAGACAGGATATGTCACTCATGTATATGACGTCATACTCAATTATGTCACATGCAGGCCCACGTCTAAATAAAAATGTACAATGAATGGCGTATCTAGATCCGTCATAAACATTGAAAAATCCAGTGGATGTGCGAATTGCATGTCTTAACTATATAACAAACATTTACAAAATAATAATTTGAAGCCAATTTGTCTGGGTGCTGTTCCTGCTATAGGTAACACCAGCAGCCATTACACTGTATAATAGTTTCAACATATCAAACAGCTCTCCTGTATAGTTCACTTGAAAATGGGAGTTTGGGAAGTCCGAATACACAGTTGTGTTTAGAACATGCAAGGTAGGACGGTATACTTACCGAGTCTGACATATACGTTCATATCGTCGTTGGCTAGTATCAAAATTTGCTTGCACGTCAAAACTTCAAATATTAAGGTCAGTGAAGTATTACGTGCATCTTGCAATACACATTTTAGGGATAAATGCGAAAACCGATGAGGTAGATTCAGAAATTTGGCGCATTCATTCATATTCTATCTGGCTAGAGGCGCTATGAGTTTCAGTGCCGCCCATCTCTAGCTAAGGTACACCGACAATTCGACGTGATGGGATTGATCGATCTCCGAATGCCCTAACTATACATTTCCTGAAAACTATTTACAGGTAGGGTGTTGACTATTTTGTAACTAATTTGACTTGGTGCCTTACTTAGGACAATGAATGCTCCCAGTCAAATTAGTTTCAAAATATGCGACATATTATTTATTAAATAGTAACGTCATACACTTCGTACGCCAACGCATAGCCCGTCTTCAAATAAAGCGTTCCGCCGTACTTATCGACGTCATTTATGACGTAATTCATTATGATATCATTCTACACGTCGCGTAGTTGAGTATGACGTCATAGGATGGATTTTTAAATTGGAAAGGTCTATTATTGTTCTAGTCACTGCGAACCTAATTAGACTGGAATATGTTGCTGTGTCTGGAATGCACCATTTAGGAAATATGTTGAAAATAGGCAACAGCTTACTTGCTGAACTTGAATGACAAACGCAAATCCTTCGAATGCAGGGAAAATTAACCCCACACTGATCTTCATACTATTGACCCATGAAATGCGCACTTAATGGTCGGCATTTATATACTGTATCAGTACTATCTTGGTGTCATATTTATTGTCAATGCATATGTTGCTTACGCTGTTGGTGGGCGTGTGTGAGGGAGTATAGTGAGGCGCGTGAATCATGCACGATGCCGTTACATAATGCAGCCTAACTTTTTTGCCTTATCACAGCCGATATGTGCTGACACATTAAGTAAGATCCAGATGATATATATGTTGCTGGATATCAGCTAATGCAGGAATAAGAACATATGCATTTCACTCTGCTGAGATAATGCATGTCTGCTACGGAGTATATTCTAATCCAACGAGGCTTGTGGATGCCATTAGTTTAACGTTTCGTTGTCATATACAAAATAAATAAGAGCAATATTGCTTTCTCGTCCTGTATATGTGGCATAGGTATACCTAAATCGATACTCTTAACAATGTCATGCTGTGCTGTAATAATACGGAAGGCAATATTGTAATAAACTGAATTACCTAGGGTAATGTATCGATGAACTTACTGCTCACATTCTACCCCATAATCTATTGCTCTTGCACATGCCTGGGTAAAGTTAATCAATGAACTGACTTCATCATTTTAACTACAGCCGAGGCTAGACACTGTATGTGTCTGCGAATACAAGCATTCTCAAATTAATTACACGCGTTTGATTATATTCAAACATGTTTTCCATGTGTGCCCATACATTTAAAGCGGCTATTGATATGTGCATGGCACTCACAGCTTAATGATGACTAAACATATCCACTGCCAAGATGATTATGATTGGTCTGAAAATGATGATCGATATGTGAGAATATTATAACTATTATGTACCTGTCGAGAGTCTCATAATATGGTACACTGTGATCATATATGCTGGTGTTATGACATGTAAACGAATGTGTTTGACTCACATACTACCTCACAATACAGACGCATTACGTAATACCCAGATGAACTATAAGCTGTTTGACTGGGGATACATCTAAAACAAGAATAATCTGACTATTCTTCTGAGGCATATTCTTTCTGGTACTGACTTTGGTATAATGTAGGATTGCTTTCGAATGCCATTACTGTAATGGGTCAATACAATATAAATAGACATTGCGATGCTCCACATATGTAGTCGAATGTCCGACTTTAAATTATTCACGGCATGGGAATGGTACATGTACTAATATCTAAAGCGTGGTTGTTGCAGCCAATTTCGACTCAGATTGAAGCATTACCATACACGCTGAATCGGATTCTAGTAACGTAAGCTATCTAATCATGACTTACTTATAAAGCCTATCTAATCAGAAAGATTGCGATGCTAATATTACTAATTCATCTGCCAGATAATTCCCATCAGCAATAAGATAGAGTGCACCTGTTGTGAACCATGTATATATGTCATATATTCTTATTAATGACTTGATTTAATCCGTCGTAGACACGTAATAGTCCATCAGGTTGTCAGAGTTGTATATCTGTACTATTTAATACACATGTTGTTGAATACATAAACAGCAACATACTGAACAGCTAACTTGTACAGTCTTCTGGAAATTGAGATGCAGAGGTTAGAATTGTTGAGCAATCCCAACATGGGCAAAGCATGTGTGGAGCTTAGCAAGAGCTGGACTCGACATATATACAACTGGGTTCCTCCATAGCTTTAACTCCTCTTTCGCTTTTCTCACGTAAGAGCATATGGCGTACATGGCATCCATATACATCTGTGGTAGTTGACTACCACTAGTGAACACGTCGATAGAGATGTGCAGTTGGCATAGTTTAATCTAGAAAAGTCGGGGCCTTCTTATATGCCGTTAGAACTAGGCATCAGAACTGCCAATCAAGTACTCAATGCCGTCGCATGCACGATGATGCCGCAATACATAGTGACGTATCTAGGTCCTCATGCACATTGAAATGGCAGTAAAGTGTACTGATCGTATATCTTTGATGGATTTACTATTTAACACAAATTTATTTTGAAGATGTTGAATCTAATTAGACTTTGTGCTGTGGCTGCTTTAGGCAGGAACAGCACCGCTCCACAAAAGTTTCAAAATATCCAACAGCTTATCTGTACCCTTACGTTGCAGTTCATAATTCGATTGGGAATGCAGGATTCAAAGTATATAAATCGATTTTAAGTACACGAAAAATGTGGGCGGATCTTAACTGGAAATGGGCGAGCCATAGCTAGAAATGGGTCCATCTATTGCTAACCAAACAAATAACCATATAAACCATATGAACGGAAATATGAAGATATCCATTAAAACTTTAGAAAGTCAAACCTGCTGCAAAATACTCAACGGAATACCAACTCTAGCGAGTGACGTCCTTTTATGTCAGGAGTAGAACGTGTGGTACCTGTAAATTGAGAACTTTTGATTCATGGCCTTAGTTCTTTGAGTGATGCAATCCATGAAAATATCTAGAAATTTTAGCTGTCTGAATTTCCAAATTGGTTTTGCAATGAGAGGATCAAAAGACCTGATACATCGCTATGATTCTGAATTCGCCTTCTAGAGTTTGTAAATTGCTCTGGATATATTCTGCTCACATGTAAGGAGATGCTGGAAGCGAATTAGAAATTTGCCCATTTCACAGACAATTGTAGTTGTCCTAATGTAGCATTCGTTACACATGCTATCCAGTGCAAAAGCTAGCCTGGTACTGATTGATGTGTGTAAACGCTACCCGTTGTGTATACATCCTCGTCGTCGTCGTCGCCATCGCCGTCGTCGTCATAATCGTCATAATCGTTGTGCTCGTCGTCCACATGAACATGATGAACATTATCTAAAAGTGTTGTCTCTGTGTGATATTGTACCTTCTTGACATTGCCATGAGTATGTGTTCCTGAAATCCCTAGGCATGTCAAGAAGGTACGATATCACACAGAGACCGCAATTTTATATAATGCTCATCATGTTCATGTGGACGACGAGCACAACGATTATGACGATTATGGCGTTACCTTGAAAATCTGTATTTTCGGAAATCAGAATAGACATTTTCGTCGAGAAGGCTGCAATACAAGACGGTAGAATCGCCACATCTGTAACACACATAAATATTGCGGTTGACTAGTACCACAATTTATGTACGCATCACAAATTCAGAAATTTAGGTCCCTGGTGAACTATGTGCTTCCCGAAAACATATTTGCAGCGATAAATCGGAAACGCAACTAAGTAGAATCGCCACATTTGGCCTATCTATTTATATTATATGTGGATATAAGTGCTATGAGTTTCAGGATAACGCACTGCATAATGTTCTCTTCTAGGTCGGGGTGTGGGGTAATGAACTGTGTACCACAATGCAAATCTATATAACTCTGGAATTCAAGAAGGTAGAATCACCGCATTTAGCACACACCTTTATATTATGACCATCTATAGTCACTTTGAGTTTGAGGTCAACTAATCAACTATCTAGCGCACGGTTCACTAAATAGATTGTCAAGATAGAGTGCAAAGGCAGGTGTCAACATCACCCTCGACTGCATCCTAGTTATTTTGCTGATCTCTGCGAACCTGGAAGCTGTTAATGTCTATGGAGTGCGCCATTTATGAAGCATTTTGAAGATAGGCAACAGCTTACGTGTATGGATGACATGAACCTGAATTTCGAATGACAAACACAGTTGATTCGCCCATATGGGAAATTAGCGTCTTGCTCATCGGCATACTGCTCAGCCATGCAATACTCACTTACTCGTCGACATTTATATACTATATCGATAATAAATATCAGCACTATCTTGGTGTTATAATGGTTGGGCATGTAGGCCCATATATTGCTTATGCTGTTGGTGAAGGACTTGAGGGAGTATGACGAGGTTCACGAATCATGCATGATAACGTTACATAATGCAACTTAACATGTTCGCGGTATGACCTTCCAGTAAGTGCTAACACATGACGTGATATCCAGATGATATTATATATGTTGTTGGATATCAGCTAATGCAGGAACGATGAAAATTTGCATTTTCTCTACTGATATAATGTATAACTGCTACGGAGTGTATTCTAACCCACTGATCCTTGCGAATGCAATTATTTTAATGTTTCCTTGTCAAATACATAATACATAATAGCAATATCGTTGTCTCGCCCTGTACGTATGGCTAGGCACACCTAAATCGGTGCTCTGAACAATGCCATGCTGTGCTGTAATAAAATGAACGCTGACATTGTAATACACTGTATGATCTATGATAATGTATTGATACCTTTGGTGCTAACACTCTCTCCTGGATTGGAGCTGTCGAGGTTATTCAAGTAGTGTTGCATACATTGTTTGACTTTACCATTTAATACAGTTTCTGGTGACTATTTTGAAACCAATCAAAATAGCATGCGGTCTACCCGCAAAGCTTTCTGGAAATGGCTAACCTGGGACTACAGGGATCTATTGATCACAATGCGGGCAAATAGTTAATAGGCCAATGATTCAACATGGAGTATACATGCTAAATATTTATGGTCATTGCGTTACAGCCTTATCGTTGTATCATAGGAGTTTATGGCGTCTGTCTCAGTGGATATAATTAAATTGCAATCTATTGTAGAATGTTATATTTGGCAAACATTAAGATAAAACATGTTGTTAAATAGATGAATCAATTGTAAGCTATGGCAAGCCCATCTCTAGCTATTCTGCGTCCACACCTTGGCTGTGTTCGACTCGATCAAACACCGAATTGCCAGACTCCCAATTTCGTTTTGTTTCTAGCGTGTAGTCCCTGTGGAAATCCAGAGATTGATATGAATGGACACACCAACACATACCTGCACATGTGCTCATCTTACCAATAGGCAAACATTAAACATCGGATGGTCTTTAACCTCTCTGAGGTTTCTTTGGCAGGTAAAGGATTTCAAAATAGAACAATATATAATGAAGCAAGACCAGACATCTGGTATGATGTACAATTCATCTTCTGATCTATGTTACCACACGTTGCGTTGGAGTCGATGGTTCCCAATGTTGTTGATAATATCAGTGTTTATAAAATTTGTTGGCAATATGTATGTTTAATTACTAGCGGGATTCCCCATAGCAATAAGACACATCATATAATGCAGTGGATACATTGAAGCACAAATAGCATCAGACAATACACTGATGCATATATCTTTGTAATGCGGGATGCGATGCACTGAGAAATGAGGAAGTTAATATGTATTCATCCATTACCATTAGTGATGCCCTAGTTTGAATCAATGGTAAACTGTCACGGGCCATTTGGAACATAACGGTACAGATCTGCATAATTTCTAGACAACATATGGAAAAAATAGTTCCAAGTTTAACGAATTCGTTGAAAATAAAGTAGATATGAACTATATATAAACTTAAATACATGTGCAGTCATACATAACAATTCTGTGTATGTATCACTGGCTATCAATTCATGTGAAGGTAAGGCATAAGCAACGTTCACATCATCAATTATCTCTAAGTATATTGCAATTATGAGAAAGTTAATCAGGCATGCAACCACGGCAACAATGTACATCACAATTTGGCTCGCCGTTGTTGCTTTCGTTATCAGCACCCGATTCCCTCTGGATATTCAAACGTGTGTTATTTCAAAATGATAATTCCATTCCAAAATAATGCCGGGTGCCACATCTGGTGATTCTAGCTTCATGCATGCATGGTCTAACCCAAATCATGTTTACCGGTATGAATCTAATGAGACCGTGACCTAAATATTTGGCACGAGCCAGTCATGACAATTGTAAAATGTAAAAAATAGCCCCCCCCCCCTTGGCCTGCGAATGGGCATTGACTACGCACAAATTTAGATTTCCCTGTCCATTATCCATTTCCTCGGTAAACCATCCAAAAACAACCTCTTCAAAACTATGTTGCTAAATCCAAGTGGTAAATTCACTAAGGACAAATGTAAAAGCGTTAATTGAAAACACTAGCATGCTGTGTGCATTGAGATGGGTTGGCGTGGTGTGTGGGCTGACGGTGGGTGGGGTGGGCTTGGGTGCGTGGGGTAGCGGTTAGGGGATGTTGATACAAGAGGGGTCAAGCATATGCAATAGCCCATAATACTCATACCAACTTCTGGCAGCATGCGCATTAATATGATATTGATTGATACTGTCTACTTTGTTTTCATTGCTGATCACTGTCGGTATTCTGATTATATTGGACGCAGTGAGTATATATACTGGTGTTATGCGATTTAACCTAATGTGTTCGCCTCATATACTACCTCTCAATGCATGCGCATTACGTAATACCCAATGAATTATATGCTATTTGACTTCAGTTAATAAATGTAAAATAAAAATGCTAGCACTATCGTACCATTCTCCTGAAGCGTATTTTTTTCTGATACTGGCTGTGTTAAAATACGGGATTGTGTGTGCGGAACATTACTGTAATGAGGTGATGCAATATAAATACACATTGTGATAATCCACTTAGTTAGTCGAATGTCCGAGTTTCAAATCATTCACGCCAGGGCAATGATACATGTATCTCCCTTAGTTAGGATAATACATCCGTGTGCTTATTGCTCACTTCCAGGCTGGCATTATTGAGCCAACACCATACGCTTCAATTTCAATTTATCATATAAACAATACTTCGTTTTTTATTTTCTCCATAAATATGTGTCCATGTGTGTATCTGAACATATTTATGTCCAAACAATTCAGAAACAGAGCTTCAGAAATATGCCAGAATGGACCGAGTAGAGTCATGGAATTTGTATTATTGTAAATCTCTTGCTCAAACGGTTACTGAAATAATGTAGCAAATAGTAGATTTGAAAAGTTACCACAATTTCTGGAACAATGTTTCAGAAAGTGTTTGCCATAACAAGAAGATCACGCCGTTTCATTCACAAAGTTTTTATGCTATGCTTTTAAATTTGTTGTTCCGACATGATTCCCCAATAAATGAAGTCTATCGTATTGCTCATTGGCATTCTCTGGCAGGTAAATTAATAATATTCTCTCCACAAACTTTGTGATTTGATAGCCATTATAAGTAAGTCATGATTAGATATCGTGCACTACTAGAACTGGTATTAGCTTTTATCATATAAACACACCTTCTATCCCGTTCCATATTTTTCGATATGAGCACACGTGCCATATTCAACAGAGTATTTGCATTGGATGTTGGGTGCGCAACCCATTTAAATCGACCAATTAAAACATCGATTTATGTGAGCCGGACGCGTAGTGATCACTACGTGGTACTGTTTTACTACGATTTGTGTACTACGATTTGTGATTCATGAAACGTCATCGCAAAATGTTATCATTTGACAGCTTATCAGTCGGCAGCGAAGTGACGATTGATGGCGGTGGCTCTGCGATAGTCTTCAAAGAAAAGTGTAGTTTATGGCTGACATCGCCAGATTTTATGTTTGCCACTATATTTTGCTACGCATTCAAATATCTGTTATCAAGTAGTGGTGCGTCACAGCGGCGGTTTCGATTCACAAAAATCAACAATGAGAAATCAGATAAATGTCACATCAGCAGCTATTGGCACATATTTCAAAATTACAGTTTATATGATAAATAAAATCTCAAACTCGGTCACTTTTCATATCACTATTATGAACCTCGTTGAAAATTATCAATTTTGAACTCGCTAAAGCTCGTGCAAATTGATAATGTTCAACTCGGTCCATAATAGTGATATGAAAAGTGACCTCGTTCCAGATTGGCGCTGCTTCAATCTGACTCGAAATTGGCTGCAACACGCATGCATTAGATAGTAGCACATTTATATGCTAAGCTGCACATTGTTATTATGCGTTTGTATCGATTTCATTATGTTCCTTTTATTTAATATAAAGGATGATTGACGTGTAGAGAATGCTGAAAATCAGTTGCGACACGTTTTGGGAATGGCAGATGCATACAGACAAAGGCTGCCGCTTCGTGCACCTTTAATAGTTAGCAAATTAAAGCAGAGATCAATGCTTAACCATAACAACTAGAACATATGTGCAGTGAATAGGATATTGACAGCAGCGCATTATTGTACAGAAGACAATGATATCATAAGAATCACGTTAAGCATGACATTAAACCTTTCCTCTGGAAGACGTGTCAGGCTTGATGAATCAAATCACCTAGCGGTAGCAGCATGTGTGTGAACATTATTCTCCATGCACATAATATGTACGACAAATGCAAATAGTATCATGTATTGACAGTACGCAAGGCAATGCATATACATTGTCCTGACGATGCGATAACATGTCAATTCACCTTTCCAGAGTACCCACCCATCATATGACGTCATAATGAACTGCGTGATGTGTACAATTACAGCATAATGAACGACGTCATGCATGATGTCGATAAGTACGTCACGAACGCATATTTGAAGACGAGCTATGCGTTGTTGTACAAATTGTTTGCTTTTGTATTTAATACATATTTTGTTGAATATTTTGAAACTAATTTGACTGTGCGCTGTTGCTGCCATAGGCAGCAACAGCACCCAGTCAAATTAGTTACAAAATATTCAACAGCTTCCCTGTATGGTTTTCAGGAAATTGATAGCTATGGCATTCGGGTATCCAGCAATCCCAACACGGCGAGGTGTGGGTGGAGCTTAGCTAATAATGGGCGGGGCATAGATAAAGATGGAAAGGTCCATTGCTGCTTGACATTTAGCAACCAATCGTCATTCAATACATTCTGTATTCTTAGTTATTGGAGCGCAAATGATAACAGGTTTGCTTTATGTGAATCACATAACATCGTGTTTTAGAGAATGCTGTTTTCTGAGCAAATCCTGATGTATTAATCCCTCTTGTGTCAATAGCACATCAAAGCACTCAAAATACTATTTATTTCAATTACCCATTTAATTGCGAATACCTTTCAAGGAAATTTTGATTTTTGCAGCCAAAGAATATTTTTGTAAATTTATTACGAACGTTTACAAAAAAATAGATTTCTGTTATCCTTTAAATAGACATTCATCATAAGTGTAATGGTCAAGCAAATTCAAATTTCTGTTTAGCCAGTGTCCAATTGCAGACCAAGATGAGTATTCCTGAAAATGTATTACTGGAATGACTGGATCCGTTACTGAGGCAGTCATTCCAGTGGTCAATTTTCAATAAGGATTCTTCTCTTACCCTGCGAATGGACATTTCTCAAGATCAATGCAGAGGTCTTTTGTTACCAGCTTGACCATTAAAGGGTTAAATTGACGCAAGAGGGGTTAATCTGACATCCAATTATTCAGGGCCAGGGGCAATTGATTCTTGGGTTGCTGTTAAAAATAGCAATTTGATATTTAATGAGTTACCTGAAATGTGCACATACTATTTTAAGGTATGTTCTTCACGGTCCCTATTAGTGCCATACGATAAGCTAAGTTTATTCAAACGTAGAGGCTAAACAGTCGATGCTCTACGAGAGGTGTATTTACAACCGACTATTCACCTTTCCAGAGTATCCATCCATCAGCTGACCTCGTATGACGGCATAATCTGCTCAGTGCGTGTATGATTACGTTATAATTATTACGTCACAAAGGGTTCCATATAGACCGTCAGCAAATCTCAAATACTCCGACACGTTGTATGAATTGTATGTCTTTGTAATTCTTTGCTATTTAAGAAACATGCTAAGGCAGCAACAGCGTCCAGTCAAATTAGTTTCAAAATATTCAACAGCTTACCTGTATAGTCTTCTTGAGAACCATAGTCAGGGAGTTCAGAGATCGATCGATCCTAACACGAGCGAGGTGTGGGTGGAGCTTAGCTAGAGATGGGCGTGGCATTGCTAAAAATGGAAAGGTCCATTGCCGAAGAGAGAGATGGCAGCATCATTCAAATTATTTTCAATACATTCAAAATAACCTTTCCGTAAATTATATATTCATGTAAGATACAATTCGAGCGTCATGCGTTCATCACGATGATGGTGCCCGCCTATATGTGACATAATGGACCAATCCAGTGTATCCACCGAGTGTATGACGTCATAATCAACTACCTGACGTTTGGGATGACGTCATGAATGGTGCAGGTAAGGGCGTCAGGAACGGATACTTGGTGACTGACTAAGCGTTGTTGTGCGAATTGTTTGTCTTTAATATTTTTAAAATTATTTGACTAGGCGCCGTGGCTCCCTTAAGCTGCAACCGCAGTCATTCAATTTAGCTTCAAAATATTCTACAGCTTATCTGTATAATTTTCTTGAAATTGATATTGAGTGAGTTCAGAGATCGATTGACCCCAAACATGCGCGTGGTGTGGCTGGAGTCTTGATAGAGATGGGCGGTGCATAGCTAAAACTGGAAAAGTTCATTGAGCATGCTATAAAAGAAATGACAGATCAGATTCCTCAATTCCATAATAATGTTAACGGTGTGTTAAAGTGAATATATACAATTGTTTAAAGCACGAATATTCAAAACTAAGTAACAAAGGTTACAATTTTCGAGCATAATTGTGTAATATATGTAATTAACGAATATTTACTATGAACGCAAAACTATACGCGTATGATTGATTACTTTATGATTGTGAAATTAGCTTCAGCCGGTGTAAACAGTGTATATCAACGGACTTCATGATACAGTATGCATAAAATTTAAATATATAACCCATACTGTTATTAGAACAATTTCCGTTTCTTATTTTACGGAGGGATAAATAATGTATGTGTGGATACAATAAGTATGCACATCTACTGCACACCCCTCTGCCCATCAATTGCACAACATTATATATTTTTTAAGATTTCACACTGTATTACTAGATCTAGCTTAACCTCTCCATCATGTATTACACATGCATGTATACCTCACTGGCCAGCCCAATGTGCTCGCGGTTAGTTGGCCATGTTTGCAGAATGACTCCCTTACCTCTCGCTGGAGTAACGTTCAGTTGGAACACAAGCAAAACACAGGAGCAGGACGAAGAAGGAGAACATTGAGCGAGTGCGTGAAGTTAATTGAGATCTCATCATACGTTCGAATAAGTGAACCTACGCTGTGTTCATGAAGGATGCATCATAATCATACTACACACATATATATATATATATATATATATATATATATATATATATATATATATATATATATATATATATATATATATATAAAGGTTGTACATTTTGTAAATATGATCTACTTGAAGGATGCGATTCATTGTGCCTAGTCAACTGGTAAATTCATATATATATATATATATATATATATATATGTTCAGCGTTAGATTGTGTGACGAAAGCAGCGACCATCAGTACGCTCCATGATCACGTTACGTACATTATAGCGTGTGCGACCTTGACAATGATGTATTATAATTATGTTTTATTAGGTGTAATTGCTTTGAATGTGCCGTGGTGTCCAATTTGTTTTCTTCCCTCCAACATGCAGCCGTTGTGACATTAAATGGATTGCTAAAATCGGCTTTGTATGTCTCAGCGTCATCAATTAGGGCATGTCCTTCAAGGCACAAACTCAAATAGGTCCATAATTAATCAGATGATTCCATTTACTTTTGAATCCATTTATCAGTTAACTAAGCACGGTGCGGCAACACACATTAATTAGGATCATATTTCCATGGCGGCTTCTATTGAGGTATGGATGAATTTACCAGTTGACTAGGCACAATGAATCGCATCCTTCAAGTAGATCATATTTACACAATTTAATATTGGCAATGGGTTCATATTAGTTAGTGTAAGTATAATGCATCTTGTATCATACTATATTATGCAGAGCAATGTTAGAAGCAGAGGAAGCTGCGCATAATATAATGCAGCCATTCCCATTTTGCAGCCCGTTAATTAAAGCACTACCTTGTCGCAAATAAAGGCCGTCTATGTACATAATCATTGCAAATACGATGATCAGGATACGCGGCTATTCAGACATTGCCATGTGACCTTCATTATCAACTATGAGTCATTCGCAGATTGCCATTAAGCCGGCAGTCATACAGCTCGTCAGCAGTGCCCGTAATAGGATGTCACGAGATGATTGCAGTTAACATAAAGGACGGGGCGGGTCCTTCCACCTCTCAGGGGTTGCCACTATTTTTCAAAAATGCCAAGAGTGGTGGGAAGGGCGGTGTAGTAAACTACCCCGCGACCTGGTACTGGTGGAATGGGCTAATCTGTGCTAGTCTGGGTGTACGTTTTCCCTGAATGATGTCGAAAACTCTACCATGGAACCCTCAGAGTAGTTGGCTGTACCAATTGGTACATGTATGTTCGTGCGCACATTATCGCCAGATGGATTTAATTCCCCAGTTCAATTGAAGAGAATCTGTATTCTTTTGTGAAGAGATAGATATATAGATAGATGGATAGATAGACAGCTGGCTTGCTTGCTGGCGTGCTGGCTGGCTGGCTGGCTGGCTGGCTGGCTGGCTGGCTGGCTGGCTGGCTGGCTGGCTGGCTGGCTGGCTGGCTGGCTGGCTGGATGGATGGAGATGGAGATGGATGGATTGATGGATGGATGGATGGATGGATGGATGGATAGATGGATGGATGGATGGATGGATGGATGGATGGATGGATGGATGGATGGATGGATGGATGGATGGATGGATGGATGGATGGATGGATGGATGGATGGATGGATGGATGGAAAGATGGAGGGAGGGAGGGAGGGAGAGAGGGAGAGAGGGAGAGAGGAGGGAGGGAGGAAGGAAGGAGAGAGGGAGAGAGGAGAGAGAGAGGAGGGGGAGAGGAGGGAAAGAGGGCGGAGGGAGGGAGGAGGGAGGGAGGAGGGAGAGAGGAGGGAGAGAGGAGGGAGAGAGGGAGAGAGGGAGAGAGCGAGAGAGCGAGAGAGCGAGAGAGCGAGAGAGCGAGAGAGCGAGAGAGAGAGAGAGAGAGAGAGCGAGAGAGCGAGAGCGCGAGAGCGAGAGCGCGAGAGAGCGAGGGAGCGAGAGAGCGAGAGAGAGCGAGATAGAGAGAGGGGGAGATGGAGGGGGGGAGAGAGGGAGAGAAGGAGCGGGAGAGGGAGAGGGAGGGAGAGGGAAAGAGAGTGGGAGAGAGAGGGGGGAGAGAGAGAGAGGGAGAGGGAGAGGGAGAGAGGGAGATGGAGAGAGAGAGAGAGATAGGGAGACGGAGAGAGAGAGAGGGCGAGAGAGGGAGAGAGAGGGAGAAATAGATGGAGAGAGAGAGGGAGAGGGAGAGAGAAGGAGCGAGTGAGAGAGGGAGGAGGAGAGGGAGGGAGAGGGAAAGAGAGAGGGAGAGAGAGAGAGGGGGAGAGAAATGTAGAGGGAGATGGGGAGGGGGAGAGGGATAGGGAGAGAGGGAGACGGAGAGAGGGAGAGAGACGGAGAGAGATGGCGAAAGAGATGGAGAGAGAGAGAGAGAAAGGGAGAGGGAGAGGGAGAGAGCGAGGGGGGCGAGAGAGAGAGAGAGAAAGAGAGAGAGAGAGAGAGAGAGAGAGAGAGAGCATGAGAGGGAGAGAGAAATGGATGGAGGGAGGGAGAGAGGGAGCGAGATAGAGAGAGAGGGAGGGAGAGAGAGCGAGAGATGAGGGGAGGGAGGGAAGGAGGGAGGGAGAGCTGGAGCGAGAGGGGGAGAGAGATGGAGAGAAAGGGGGTGAGGGAGAGAGTGAGAGAGAGGGATAGGGAGAGTGCAAGAGGGAGAGTGCAAGAGGGAGAGGGAAATGGAGAGAGAGAGAGGGAGAGAGAGTGAGAGAGAGAGAGTGAGAGAGAGAGAGTGAGAGAGAGGTAGAGAAAGAGGGAGAGAGGGAGATGGGGATAGAGAGAGAGAGAGGGAGAGAGAGGGAGAGAGAGGGAGAGAGTGAGGGAGAGGGAGAGAGAGGGAGAGAGGGAGAGAGGGGTGGAGGGAGGGAGGGGGAGAGGGAGGGATAGATAGAGAGAGGAGGGGACGGATGGAGGAAGGGAGGGAGGGAGAGATGGAGAGAGAGATGGAGAGAGAGGGAGAGAGAGGGGAGAGAGAGGGAGAGGGAAAGAGAGAGAGAGAGAGAGAGAGAGTGAGAGGGAGAGAGAGAGGGATGGAGGGAGGGAGAGAGGGAGCGAGATAGAGAGAGAGAGGGAGGGAGAGAGAGCAAGAGATG
>CM067364.1:14492620-14577620 GCA_034401795.1 Chaetoderma sp. LZ-2023a
GTGTATCATTATTTAAATCGCTTCCTCATTATTCAAATGCAGGCAAACCGCATATTGACATTCAACTGGCAACCGCAGTTTAATTACGACTAGACAGCATTGCATCCGATGAAATTAGAATTTGTCTGATGATGATCGATATTCCGGAACTTTACGAAATACCTTCTCCGTGCCATGATTTAATTGCCTTTCCTGCAAGCCAACATACAATAGTCTCAATGGGTAATACCTCTGGACCCGCTGCATATTTTAAAAAACAATTTCACTGAGAGGTGTTGGTTAGTCACCAACAACTTTCAGTCAAATTGTTTTCAAAATGTTCAGCAGGTCCAGAGATAGAACCACTGAAATATGTCGTCTGCAGAAACTTAGCGGTCAGACAGTTAACATATGCTATCGTTGTTAAAGGGTAAACGCAATCAGAGAAAGGGCAACACGTGTCAAATGATGCTTTTGTCATTTAATTAATATAAAGTATATTATTCGCAATTTGTTGAATTCCTATCTGCCTCTTGATATATCTAATAATGGCATGGACCAGATAATGACTTATTTATACGATGTGTTTGGCTTACATAATCAATGAACGAATCCAGTTTTGTTCTGTGTCTCGCCCATCTCTAGCTAAGCTCCGCCTACGTGTTGGCGTGTTGGGCTCAATGGATCACTGGACACGGTATGGTGTTTATTATTTTGAGACTAATTTGACTTGGTGTTACTGCTGCCTATGACACCCATAGCGCGCAATCAGATTAGTTTCAAAATATTCAACAGAGAGTTTATTTTAATAAACAACTTCTCGTACAACATCTCGGACTATGCGAATATTTATTTTTAATAAACAACTTCTCGTACTATGAAACGAGTGCGATGGACTATATCATGGCATTCATGACGTAATTGACTACGACGTCTGCCTACATGTGACCTACTTGACTATGACGTCATATGATTGGCAGTGAAAGTGGAGTACGCACTTGTTCGCCTGGTCCTCTTACCATTGTAATATACGGATCATGTTGACGATTAAGCAAGAATGCTCTGTGGCAATTATCACTGGCAGAACGATTACATGTGTGGCTTGCTGACCAGTCCAGCATAATATGACTGCATACCATTGTTCAAAGAGACACATTAACGTTTAGTTCCCCAATTCTGGGAAACAGAGCCATGTCAAATCAGTATCAAAATATGCAACATCTTGTGTATTATATAGCAAAGACATCAGTGTGTACAACAACGCTTAGCCCACCATCAATTAAGCGTTCAGTACACACTTATCTCGTCATTCATGGCATGATTGACTAAGCCGTCATCCAACACATCGCGTATTTGATTATGACGTCATCCCATACGTCACGGAGTTGATTATGACGTCATGTGATTGATTGGGTTCCATTATATTGGATTTGCTAAAGAAATACGGCTTTCTTGTGAGTCATAACGTACGCGGGTCGTACTGTCCAGCATACCATCAATGTGCATTTGAAATAGCCAATATGGATCACAATGGAGGGGTCCGATCTTCCATATGCATGCATGATTACTGTATCATGTGGTTGTAATAGTAGACGCATCTGACCGCTGCTACTAGGCGTTCGTCTTCCCAGCCAAACATCGTTTACTTCATCATGTCCATTCCCGATCTGAGTGTACACTGTCCTGCTTTCTTCAGGTCATCTCGCAGCACGCTTAACACACTTATGCAATGATGTTCTTTACTGGCTTTATATGGGCTGTCTAATTCCACGAGTCAATTGTGCGGGTGTGTCTTCTGCTATCATTACCACACATGGACCACCTTTGCAGGGAGACTAAATGTACGAGCAGCGGCATTGTATTACATATCTTGCATAGCGCATCGGTGGAAATTATGCTGTCTGACCATTGGTGCCCATTGATGGTGCGGGGTGTTTGCGGTGACACTCATCAAGTTTATCTAGAGCTTCTTTCCAGCTGCCCAGTGGTTACGAGTATACAGCATCATTTATACACATGTTGCACTCTATAAACGTAATCGTTTTGCTAGGTTGAGCTATGGATCCATATCTTCCATAATGACTGGAAAGCTATATTCCCCATGATTCAGCGTGCAACAATGCCATCTATTTTGCACAGCACTGCGCTCACGTGGATCATCATTTTGTTATGTTCATGCTTTGTCGATAGGCATGTATGGCTGAATGCAATCATAAAGACATGCTCACGGTTTAGTTTGCTTGGAGCTATTGGGAGATGCTCGGCAATGGGTGTCATGTCATCGGCTATGAAGCCCGCATCGGCGGCATATTCTATCTCTAGCGGCATGGTCAGTGTGTACACTGAGGACTTTGTGTTGTGGAAGCTTCCTGCACAGAGGTCAATACAGCAGCAAAGTAGCGCTGACTGGACTAGTACTCACAGCTTTATGTCTGCAAGTAGTAGTCTCACTAGTCGCAGCTCATCTGCATTGCAACTAGCCTGGCGTAGTACATCGAGGATCTTTGAGCATGTAATTGTGTCGAAGGCTCGTGACATGTCAATGCCCATTTTGTGGAAAGCCCAGTGTGTGGATATAACTACTGACATAAGCATGTGTTGAACCCATATAATGTAAGATGCGTCCTCATGTAATGCCATTTTGACATGATTCAGTGAAGTCTAGTACCGATCGATTGCCTATACATCTGGATCTGTCATCTGGCTGGTGAGATAACACATACGCGTCTTTATAATTACGGTAATACTGTATTAATATACAACTTATGCTGGGACACTATCACTAGCCCGTGTGCACAGTTGGCCACAATCCACAGTTTGATATTTAAGTCGTGGAGTAGGACCATCTATCCAAAGCAACAAGTGACCGTGCCCAATGGCAAACTCCAACTGACTCCTTCCCTAGTTATATTAGAAACAGGTGACGTCAGTCCATGGTCACACACCTTGGTGACACACAGTTTTACCTGATCCGTGACAACACATTTAGTATGCACATTACACTTTTAGAGATTACATATAACATTAAAGCAAGGACACAATATAATCGGCAATCCTCTTTCGTATAAGCCTAGGGTGTATATACTCCGTAGTAGCGTGTGTAAGTCAATGGCGCTGTATGTCACTGTCGATGTATGTTAGTTCACTTGTGTGTTTATCTGTGGGTGTGGCTTGTTCATGTATTCATGCATGTGATGCGACTGCCCTGTGCGCGCGTGCCTGTGGTCCTCTGTACCCTCCTTTATGGACGTAATAACACAGAACACGGCGCATATCAGCTGCAACAATTGTACCAAAGTGGACAAACTACTTTTGTAGTCATCCCTCTCGGAAATATTTAGAGACACCATAATTATACATGGAATGCAATGTGTAATGTTCTTAGTATCCTAGTTTGATGGCAATCTGTACAGCTGTACAGATCTACTCCTTCTGTTTCATGGCACAACATATGCATATGCTACTTGTTTGTTTCACACTTGAAACGTGACTGGAATGAAGGTGGACAATGACACGTGACCGCATATGGTGCCTGCAGTATCGATATTGATGTGTTGACTTCTCGGTTCACGCACCACACATGTCAGGTGGATCGCGACACGCGAAGCGTGAACTTCTGTTGAAACCTAAGATATCGCCTAGAAGTGATGATCTGTCATATCACTGAGACGGGCTATGCTGGCCCACACGGTATTTAATGGTTGGTGGGCGTGGCCATTCGCGTGCCGCTAGAACTACATCATTGCGTCAGTATGCTCGATTATCCCACACTCATTTATTGAACTATTGAATATATTGTAAATGGATAAGTAGAATAATCTAGTGTAATATAGAGTTGAGTATCCCCCAAAGCAAGACCCACTCTTCAAACGCAGGGAACTTTTATGTTATCGAGTGTGCTCTCTCCGTGAGCGGTATTCGCCGTGCTTCAATTCTCGGAACACAAGCTGTCTGTGTTCATGCGACCAACAAAGTAAACAGAATTATTCGATCTCTAATATCGACATGGGGTAATTAACAAAGTACAGCTGACACCATTACATTAATACATAAGTATATCAGACTAAAAACAGAGGTGCAATCAATTCTTATCATCTTACTGGAATGCATGCTGACAATGCCAGATACCCGAGAGGCTCATGTTGCCTACTTAATAACATATTGCAATTTCGGACCGCCGTGTATTTAATTAAGTTATGTTATAAATAGCCAAAACAAATTAAGAGAAAAATCCGCATTAAGCTAATGGAGTATTCCGGTTTATACACCAATCATATCACGTCATAATCAACTATTTGACGTGTAGGATGAAGTCATAATCAACTCTTATAGCAACTCCACTATCACTATCACTTTCCTGAAATGTGTACAGATAACCTGTTGAGTATTTTGAAACCAATTTAACAGAGTGCTGCCTATGGTAGCAGCAGCGCGTAGTCAACTTATTCCCACGATGTACACCGTGTTTATTAAATAATAAAACATGCAATGCATACAACAGCCCTTAGCCCGTCATCAATTGCGCGTTCGCATAGAGATGTGTACCAGCGTGCACATTGCAAGGCTGTATCCATCTTAAATATGTGATGTCCTGAGAAATATATCTGTGACACAGCTGGCAGATACACGAATCTTAATTTGTATTCATTTAAAGTAGCACTTTAAATTTCAACATGCGGATTAGCAATGCCAGCTGCAATGAGATAACACATACAACACTTGAACTCGGGACAAGACTTATACAGTGTTGATGACCTTATGGCGCCTGCCATTATTCAGCACTCTTGCAACCAAAGTCGTTACGATGCCGTCAAACGAATGTTTCAAATTCACAAAAATTGGAAGTAAATTGCCATGCCGCATGAAATCGATCTCTAATATCGACATGTTCGACAATATCTCGATCTCTAATATCGACACATTCCCACTGTAATTGTAATATAGCATAGTGTCCAGTGGCGCTTGACCACATCAACCAAAGCTGGTTGACTGGATCACTGGCCGAGAGAAAGCATGATTCATTATATCAACATTAATACGTTGGATATTCAAAGTGTCACTGTTGCAAGGTGGCCTGGAAGACCCGAGATCTTATCATGACACTGAATTGTCCGTTGCCTTAACTCACTCTATTATTACAGATACATGTTATTCACGCGGAAACAGTTGTTGGTAGAAAAGTATACATTGATTCAGATCCTGGTCGTTGTCGTCGACGTCATCGTCATCGTCACTGCCTCGCTATTGCAATCACCATCGCCACCACCACTGATATCATTAAATGGATAATTCATGCGTCAACGCGCCCGCGCGTGTGTGTGTGCGTGCGTGAGTGAGTGAGTGCGTGCGTGCGTGCGTGCGTGCGTGCGCGTGTGCTTGCGAGCGTACATGCGTGCGTGTGTGTGCGCGTGTGTGTGTGTGCGTGTGTGTATGACGAGGGATGGGGGTATATTTACTGATTAGTCGTCTCTCACCAAACCACAATATGTGTATCTCTAAAATCGCGCATAGTATATGAAAATGCTTATACATTGCTCTATGCTCCCCTATTGTATTAAGACTTCCGGTCTGCGCGATTTTATAAAAAATCTCGGTGCGTATTGCAAAGGCACTCAGCATACGCGACCTTACTATGTGTCCAGCACAAATATATTTGATATGCAAATAAACTAATTGAATTGATCTACACATAGATCAATGACGTAAGCGTTATTGATATTTCCAAACTGCCTCGGTATTTATATCTGAGAGAGAATAACTACACATGTATATCCAATTTTGAATGACTATTTATCCTGGATGGGATAGAACGTAATTATAAACATATTCTTTTCATTCTTATGTCATCAGTTCGTGATTCCTCTGTATTTTATGTGAAGAAACCGTATTATCGGTGTGCTCGCTAGATGTCTTAAACACGAGTCATCAACAAATGAATGCGGACGAATTTAAATGGGGCGATTCCTTTTATTAGGCTGGAGGTGTGGGGGAAAGAAAATGTTCGCCGCAAAGCAAAATGGCGAACGAGTACTTGATGCAAACTGCAAACATGAATAATTAATTCATTTACTTTTTTTTGTAAAAATAATTTCATAATGCCCCTTCAGCTTTAAGTGCTGATACATGAAGTGATACCCAGATGATATATATATATATATATATATATATATATATATATATATATATATATATATATATATATATATATATATATATATATATATATATATATATATATATATATATATATATATATATTGCTGGATATCAGCTAATGCAGGAACAAGAACATATTCATTTCACACTGCTGAGATCAGTTTTTGTCGGCTACAGAGTGTATTCTAATCCAATGAGGTTTGGGACTGGCATTAACATAATGTGGCATTGCCATATACATGACAAATACGAGCAATGTGATTTATCGTCCTATGTTCGTGACATAGGCATACCTAAATCGATACTCTTAACACGCCATGCTGTGCTGTAATACTATGGATGATGATATTGTAATACACTGCATTAGCTAGAATAAGGTATTGATGAACTTACTACACAGATTCTACCCCAGAATCTATTTTCTTGCTCACGTGAAGGTAACGTTAATCAATTAACTGACTACATCATGGTAACTACAGCTGAGGCTAGACACTGTTGGTGTCGGGGAATACACACATTCTCAAATTAACTACACACTTTTAATTATATTCAAACATGTTTTCCATTTGTGTCCATACATGTAAATCACCCACTGGCAATTTCCTGGACGTCTCAGCGTAATGATGACAATACATATCCACTACCAATGTGATTATCAGTCGTCTGATAATGATTATTGATATTCGAGCATATTATGAAATACGTCCCCGATACTGTCAGCTACATTATGCTATCTTTGTTCGGTATTGATGCATAGACAGCGATACACGAATATTACAGGGACGGGTTACCATTTCTGACCATGTTGATTAGGGCACACGTGATTACTTAGGAGCAAACATGTCGCATTTACTAAATACTGCAGAACTCGAGTTTCCAGATGTATGGAACGGATTTGTTGTGTTCAGTTACGGCGGAAAGAGATTACTAAAACGATGATTCAGCAGGGATTGGCATGGTAAATATTTAGAACAAAGAGGGTAATAGTGGTACACCATTTCGTAGTATGTTAGAAGTGTAGCAAGAAATCGCTGCATCACTCACAGTGGATACAATTAACTTACACACTATTTTAAATTGCAATATTTACTCAACAGTAAGATATGCCATTTGAATGAATCCAATTTTAGCTATGTCCTGTCAATTTGTAGCTAATCTCTTCCCAAACTTTGGCCGTGCTGTGGAAGGATCGAACCTCGAATTCCCAGAATCTGAATATCCCGGTAACCATACATGTAAGGCGTTGGCTATGGCAGTATGCACGCCAGTTAAATTAGTTTCAGAACTATCAACAAAATGTGTATTAAATAGGTAATCCATGAAAGGCACACACGTCGTACACTTGGCGATCATGACGGGGACATGATAGTGTCATGACGGGGTATTTCTGTGAATTGGTATTGTAAAGTATATCTACATGTGACGTAAGTTGAAACTTGTGTGGAAATAAAATAAAATAAAATAAAAATGTGTTTGACCACTCGTCCCAAAGAACAGCACTCTTATAGCCCCAGGAGCAAGCGTCCGATATAGACATGCTTTATAGTGCTGATGATTTACCTTTCAACTAGAAAATAGAGCATAGGGCATACATAGTATGGATGTGCAGTTGGCATAGTTTAATCTAGAAAAGTCGGGGGCCTTTTTATATACCGTTAGCACTAAGAATCAGAACTGTCAATCAAGTACTTAATTACGTCGCACGCAAGCTGATGCCGCAATGCACAGTGACGTAGATAGGTCCTCTTGAACATTGAAATGGCCGTCAAATGTACGAATCGTATATCTGTGATGGATTTACTATTTAAAACAAATTTTTTTTTAATATGTTGAATCTAATTTGACTTTGCGATAGGCAGCAACAGCACTGCATCACATTGGTGTCAAAATATCCAACAGCTTATCTGTACCATTACGTTGCAGTTCATAATTTGACTGAGAATGCAGGATTAAAGGTATATACATCGATTTGAACACGCTAAAAAAGTTGGCGGATCTTAGCTAGAAATATACGAGTCATTGCTAGAAATGGGTCCATCTATCGCTAACTAAATACATAACTACGTTACCCATATGAACGGAAAGATGAAGATAACTCCAAAAACTGTAGAAAGAATAGCTTTATGTCAAACCTGTTTCAAAATATTCAACGGAATTCCAACTCCAGAGATTGACACACTTGAATGTCATGATTAGAACGTACGATACCTGTAAATTAGGAACTTTGGATTCATGGCATTAGTTCTTTGAGTGAGGCAATCCAAGAAAATATATAGGAATTTAATTTCCAAATTGCTTTTGCCATGAGATGGATCAGAAGACATGACACATCGCTACGATTCTGAATTGGCGTTCTGGACTTTGCCAATTACTCTTGATATATGCTGTTCACGTGGAACGCGATGCGGGGAAAGATTTAGAAATTGGCCCACTTCCTATACAATTGTAATTGTCCTAATGTAGCATTCGTTACACGTGCTATCTGACGCAAACACCTAGCCCGATCCTCTTTGATGTTTGTAAACGGTACCAGATGTATATAAATCCTCGTCGTGGCCTTCGTTGTCGTCGTCATCGACGTCGTGCTCGTCGTCATCGTCATAACCGTCACAATCGATGTGGCTCGTCGTCAGCATGAACAAGACGAGCATTATTCAAAGTTGTGGTCCCTGTGTGATATTGTACCAGCTTGACATGCCTAGGGATGTCATGAACAAATAATCAGGGCGACGTCAATGTTGAAGAGACTCGATCTGTCACTCAACTAGCTGAGCTCACAAACAAGTATGCCATGTGTAGGCTGACAACTAGAACACAATGCACAATGAATGATGTATCTATATCCGTCATGAACAGTGAACACCCGCTAAGTGAAGGAATTGCGTTAATATTTTGAAATGTGGCGCTGTTGCTGGCATATGCAAGCAACAGCACCCGATATAATTACCTGCAACATATTCAACAGATCACTGGTATAGTTACCTTGAAAATCTGTATTGTGGAATGTCAGAATCGACATTTACGTAGATAACTGTGCAATACAAGACGGTAGCATCGCCACATATGTAGTATACATAGATATTGCGGGTGACTAGTACCACAATTTATGTGCACGTCAAAAATTCAAATATGTGAGTCACCGGAGCACTATGTGCATCCCGAAAAACATATTTGCAGCCATAAATCGGAAAGACAACTCAGTAGAATCGCCAAGTCTGGCCTATGTATTTATATTATATTTGGCTATAAGTTCTATGTGTTTCAGGATAAAGCAATGCATAGCCTATCTAGGTCATGGGGCCATGAAATGTGTGCCGCAATGCAAATCTATATCTATAACTCTGAAATGCAAGATGATAGAATCACCCGAGTTAGCACACCCCGTTATATTATGACCGTCTATGGTTGCTTTGAGTTTGAGGTCAACTAATCAACTCTTTAGCGCGCGGGTTCACTAAATGCATAGGGAAGCTGTTGATGTCTATGGAATGCGCCATTTATGAAATGTTTTGAAAATATGCAACCGCTTACGTGTATGGATGTCTTGAACTTGAATTGTGAATGACAAACACAATTGCTTCGCTCACACGGGAAATTAACCCCCTTACGCATCTGCATACTGCTCAGTCATGTAATAATCACCTACACGTCGGCATTTATATACTACATCGATTATAAATAACAGTACCATATTGATTGGCCATGTAGGCCTATATGTTGCTTAGGCTAATGGCGAAGGACTTGCGTGAGTACAGCGAGGTGCATGAATCATGCATGCTACAGTTACATAATACAACGTGACTTCCTCGCCGTATGACCTTCCATTAAGTTCGAACACATGAAGTGATATCCAGATGATATATATGGTATTGGATATCAGCTAAGACGGGAAAAATAAACTAATCCTTTTACTCTACTGAGATAATTTATAACCGCTACGGAGTGTATTCTAATCCAATGATGCTTGTGAATGCCATTATTTTATTGTTTCTTTGTCATAATAAATAATATAAATATCGGTGTCTCGTCATGTACGCATGGCATAGGCATACTTAAATCGATTCCCTGAAAAATGCCATGATGTGCTGTAATAAAATGGATGCCGATATTGTAATACACTTCATTAGCTAGGATACTGCAACGATGCCCTTGCTGCTCACATTCTCTCCAGGAATGGATCTGTCCAGCTTATTCAGCATTCATAAGATGCCATAATGAACTACCCACCGTTTACGCTGACGTTATAATCAAAAACGTCATGGATGACGTAGATAAGTTGATAATGGATGCGTATTTGATGATGGACTAGTTATTGTTGCATGGCGTGTATGCCATGGGCTAAAATAACTCCCGATCAAATTAGTTCCAAAGCCTTCAGCAGCCTATTTGTATAGTCTTCTGAAAATGGCTAGTCAGGTACTCCAGGGATCAATCGATCATAACACATGCGAACAGTGGGTTGAGCTTGGCTAGAGATTGGGGGTGGGGGGAGGGGTTACCTAAAACTGGATTCCTCCATTCACTAAGACATCATCACAAATGCCCTGTTTAAGGTATGTTATGATTACATACGCTTTATTGTTTGCACGCAACCAGGCTGCTGCACCGTCACCATGTGTAATTCATGTGCATATAGACACAGGAGAAACGAGTCATACTAAGCAGACACAGCCCTTGCTCATATCGTGATAAGCACTGACAACGCAAAAGTTAATGAGGTACTGGAGGGATCTAGTGTTAGTTATGCCTGCCCATCTATACCAAAGCTCCAACTACGCCTCCCCCTTGTTCAGATTGGTCGATACTTGAACTGGCTGAGCATCTATTTATGGAAAACTATACAGGTAAGCTGTTGACTATTTTGACACTAAGTTGACTCTGTGCTGTTGCTGTCACAGTGCTGCTCCAGCCTATGGCATGAACAGCGCCCAGCCAAATTAGTTTTTAAATATTCGGCAGTCTGTTTATTAAATAGTAATTACATACAATTTGTTCAACAACGCTTGGTCCGTCATTAATTACGCGTTCCTGACGAACTTATGTATGTCCTTCGTGCCGTAATTGATTATAACGCCATCATGCTTGTCACGTAGTTGATTGGGATGTCATATGATTGAGGGATGAATTTGAAAGATCCATTCATTCGAACGTCTACTAACCAAGTGCAGCATAGCATGTACATGTGGTACTATCTAATGTGTGTTTGTTGCAGCCAATTTCGATTCAGATTGAAGCAGCACCATATAAGCTAATAGCAATTCTAGCAGTGCACAACATCGACTCATGACTTACTGATAATGATTATCAAATCACAATGTTTGTGAAGAGGATATTATTAATTTAACTGCCAGCGAATCCCTATCAGCAATAAGCTAGAGGTCGGTTATTTGGAAATCATGCCACTCTGTCAGCATTTTTCTTAATTCAACTCTAGCTGTACACACGTTTATATATACACCTGTGCAAAAGTTAAGCACCACCCTATTTTTACGCACATGCGAGGGTATATTCATGTGCTATGAAGAAAGCAATAGCATAAACATGTATGTACCCATCCATCTTAGTGCAAGAGGTAATAATGCAACTAGAGGAATGCTGATTATGATGGTGGGGAAACACTGTATGTTTTTGTTTGAACTTGAAAACGAGGCCTGAATATGGTTACGTTGACACAACTGACAACTATTGCCCTACAGTTGACACACGTGGCTAGATTGTCAGTAATGGTGTCTGAAAACGAAGTTTAACATCTGTGCACGAGTTTGAGAGTGTCATTATTAATACCGGGTATATCCACCTTGTGCCTGGATGACGGCCTGGACACGACGTCTCATGCTGGTCACCAACCGACTGATACCCCATTGTGGTATTCGTTGCCATTCAAGATGGAGTGCGTCTGTTAATTCCTGTAGGTTCTGCACAGGAGGATCCCTCCTTCTCACCATGTTTCCCAGAATGTCCCAGATATGCTCAATAGGGTTCATGTCAGGGCTCCTTGCTGGCCATGGTAGGGTTTCGATGGCATTCTGGCGGAGGTATTCATGCACAGCTCTAGCACGATGTGGTCGGGCGTTGTCATCCATGAATATAGGGTGGGTTCCAGGTGCATGATTTACAAAATGAGGGACCACAACTCTATCCAGTATGGAATCTTGATATCTTTGTCCATTTAGTGTTCCAGGTACAGTCAACAGATCCAGCTTACAATCAAATGAGATGCACCCCCCTATCATAACGGAACCTCCGCCAAATGGAACTTCTTCCATGATGTTACGTTGGTCGTACGCCGTGCGTCTGGACCTCCATACACGAGTTCGACCATCTGTGGCATGAAGCAGGAACCGACTTTCATCGGACCAGTGTACCCGTCTCCAGGATCTCATGTTCCAGTGTCTTCTTTCGTGCACCACCTCAGACGCTCCTCTTTGTGGTGTGCAGTGAGGAGAGGACGTCTGGCAGGTCTCCTAGCTTTCATGCCAGCAGCATACAGTCTCCTTTTGACGGTAGACATTGACACTCTATTGCGCGTTTCCCATTGCTGGCTGAGCACTCTGCTGTTGGTGAATGGAGATCTCCTAACTAGGCGTACTAGGGCTCGATCATCACGGGAAGTAGTCTTCTTCGGTCTTCCAGATCTAGGCCTGTCCTTTACCTCGTTAGTTTGCACATGTTTTGCAATCAAACGACTGATTACAGTATGGTTAATGTTCAGCTGTCTGCCAATCTCTCTGCATGACATACCAGTGGTATGCATGCCTATGATTTGCCATTTCACACGCTCACTTAACCTTCGTCTTGCCATAGCGGTTCACAATCAAGAGCTAATTCTCTCTGTACAAATAAACCACGGTCATGAACACAACATTCCTAATCTTGTCGCCTAAATCTGTATGTAATGTTCTACACCTCAAACTGGACTTTTACATAACTGAACACGTGTGCTGCTTCCCGCCACGCCCGGACATCAAGCGGCGTGAAGTCCTGCATGCATGTGCATTTCGTACTTGGAATTATGTCAGCTAACGCGGGGACAAAAAGTATGGCAGCCTAGTTGTACCATCATGTTTCTACGTTCTATTGTTTTTGCTGGTGCTTAACTTTTGCACAGGTGTATATATATATACGAGGCCTGAATTTGGTTACGTTGACACAACTGACAACTATTGCCCTACAGTTGACACACGGGGCTAGATTGTCATTAATGGTGTCTGAAAACGAAGTTTAACATCTGTGCACGAGTTTGAGACTGTCATTATTAATACCGAGTATATCCACCTTGTGCTTGGATGACGGCCTGGACACGACGTCTCATGCTGGTCACCAACCGACTGATACGCCATTGTGGTATTCGTTGCCATTCAAGATGGAGTGCGTCTGTTAATTCCTGTAGGTTCTGCACAGGAGGATCCCTCCTTCTCACCATGCTTCCCAGAATGTCCCAGATATGCTCAATAGGGTTCATGTCAGGGCTCCTTGCTGGCCATGGTAGGGTTTCGATGGCATTCTGTCGGAGGTATTCATGAACAGCTCTAGCACGATGTGGTCGGGCGTTGTCATCCATGAATATAGGGTGGGTTCCAGGTGCATGATTTACAAAATGAGGGACCACAACTCTATCCAGTATGGAATCTTGATATCTTTGTCCATTTAGTGTTCCAGTACAGTCAACAGATCCAGCTTACAATCAAATGAGATGCACCCCCATATCATAACGGAACCTCCACCAAATGGAACTTCTTCCATGATGCTACGTTGGTCGTACGCCGTGCGTCTGGACCTCCATACTAGAGTTCGACCATCTGTGGCATGAAGCAGGAACCGACTTTCATCGGACCAGTGTACCCGTCCCCAGGATCTCATGTTCCAGTGTCTTCTTTCGTTGCACCACCTCAGACGCTCCTCTTTGTGGTGTGCAGTGAGGAGAAGACGTCTGACAGGTCTCCTAGCTTTCATGCCAGCAGCATACAGTCTCCTTTTGACGGTAGACATCGACACTCTATTGCGCGTTTCCCATTGCTGGCTGAGCACTCTGCTGTTGGTGAATGGAGATCTCCTAACAAGGCGTACTAGGGCTCGATCATCACGGGCAGTAGTCTTCTTCGGTCTTCCAGATCTAGGCCTGTCCTTCACCTTGTTAGTTTGCCCATGTTTTGCAATCAAACGACTGATTACAGTATGGTTAATGTTCAGCTGTCTGCCAATCTCGCTGCATGACATACCAGTGGTATGCATGCCTATGATTTGCCATTTCACACGCTCACTTAACCTTCGTCTTGCCATAGCGGTTCACAATCAAGAGCTAATCCTCTCTGTACAAATAAACCACGGTCATGAACACAACATTCCTAATCTTGTCGCCTAAATCTGTATGTAATGTTCTACACCTCAAACTGGACTTTTACATAACTGAACACGTGTGCTGCTTCCCGCCACGCACGGACATCAAGCGGCGTGAAGTCCTGCATGCATGTGCATTTCGTACTTGGAATTATGTCAGCTAACGCGGGGACAAAAAGTATGGCAGCCTAGTTGTACCATCATGTTTCTACGTTCTATTGTTTTTGCTGGTGCTTAACTTGTGCACAGGTGTATATATATATATATATATATATATATATCAATAATTTGTATCGATTCCATTATGCCCCTTAGTATATAAAAGTGTGTCTACGAAAATGAACATTTTCTCTACAGGATGCTTAACCTGTAAAGAATGATGAGCATCAGTTCTGACTAGTTTTGTGAATGGCAGATGCATACAGACACAATTGTGTGCTTCATGAACCTTTAATAGTTAGCAAATAAAAGCAGAGATCAATGCTTAAAGTCGGTGTGTCCCATTAAACATAGACTCTTTTGCACGGGATATGACATGCCTGCTGATTTCTGTTCCATTTACCCAGCATTATATGCTATCCAGCATGCAATTACATGACTCCACAGTCGTTTAGTATATTGTCTGCATAGGACAGGATTTCTCAAACAAAACCAACCCGCATGCACTTGAAAATAGTCATTTCTCTTCCAGGTTTCACGGCAGTACATTTGATAGCCTGCATTTCAATACTGTTTAGCGCAACTACGTCAATTTCCAGAAGAAAATTAGAGAAAGCTTTTGTATATATTTTGACAATAATTTGCGTGAAAGTTATTGCTATCAATGACAGCAACAACATTCGGTACAATTATTAGATAATGTGATTACTACCTGGTATGGAGTTGATACTAATTTGAATGAAGATTGTTGCTACAACAGCTTTCAGTCGCTATATTCTAAAATTATCATCATATTTTTAGTAGACTCTCGCTACTGATTCGAATAGCAATTTGACTAAGTTGTTGTATTCTAAGGCACCAACAACAATGTCGAATTATTATCCACACACGTGCAATCAATGCATTACTATGTACGTAAAGTGAGCATCGGCCTATATACGCTTTCTCGCCAAGAATGAATGCTTAGCAAACGGCGTGTATGTTTCGTTGACAGATTTGTACATTTGTTTGAAATGCATTGGTCGGACAGAAACGTACACACGGTAGCTATGCGATATGTTTCCTTCGTGCAGGCAAAGCGTATTTTGGCCATATACTCACTCTACTTAGATAGTAATACTGAGCGCTGTGTGATTCTATGGACAATAATTCGATAGCGTTGTTGGTGCCTTAGTCAGCGACAACTTACAGTACAATTGCTCTTCAAATCCCTAGAAAATGTTGAATGAAATAAATAATGATCATTTTAGAATATATAGACTGAAAGCTGTTGCATCAAGACTTTTCAATAAAAAAAAAGAATGTATCAAATATATAGCATGTAGTAATTGCATAACATACTATTTATTTTGACAAAAATGTGACTGAATGTTGGTTCTGTCATTGATAGCAACAACTCTCACGCAAAGTACTGTCAATGTATACCAAAGCTTTCTCCTATTTTCTCCTGGACATTACTGACACACTTCTTTGAACGGTATTGAAATACAGACTGTCGAATGTACTGCCGTGAATACGTCATACGTGTATGTTGACCGTCTAGAGGGAGCTGGAGGACAAATGACTATTTGCACGTGCAAGCTGATTGGTTTTGTTTGAGGAATCCTGGCTTGTTCAGACCATAGAATAAACGAATATGTCGTGCAATCGTTACAACGAATATGGAGTCAGGGCAATGCATGTTGGGTAGCATTGCACGCCGGGTAGCATTGTGTGCTGGGGGAAATTGAACAGGCATCTCATGTCTCGTGAAAGTGTCTATATTTAATGGAACGCGAGAGCTTTAATTATAACCGATAGAAGATGTGTGCAGCGAATATGATACTGAAAGCAGCACATTATTGTGCATTAGACAATGATAGCATAGGACTTATGTTAAACATTCCATTACACCCTTCCTCTGGAAGACCTGTCATGCTTGATGAATCAATTCACTTAGCAGTAGCAACATGTGTGTGAACATTATTATCCATATACATATTATGTCCAACAAATGCAAATAGTGTAATGGGATGAACGCACTGTAATCCAGATACATTATCCTGACAACCCGAAAACATGGCAATTGTCGCTTGACATTTAACAAACACTCGTCATTTAATATGCATTAGAAATGCATTCTGTATTCTTGGAGCGCAACTGATAAAAGGGCTGTTTTATGTGAATCACATAAAATAGTGTTTTAGATAATGTTGTTATCTAAGCTAATGCTGATGTATTAACATGGCATCCGATTATTCAGATTCAGGAGCAATTAATTTTCGAGTTACTGTCAAAAAAATAACAATTTGATATGTAATGGGTTACGTGAAATGTACACATAACATCTAGATATTTAACGGTATTTTAAGGTATTTTTTCAAGATCCCGTGTTAGTGTCATACGACGAGCTGACAGTTTATTCAAACGTAGAGGCTAAATAGTCGATGATCCACGAGAGATGTATTTACAACCGAAAATTGCCGAAGAGAGAGACGGGTTGGCAGCAGCATTCAAATCATTTTCATTATATTCACAATAACGATTCGGTAAATTATATATTGATCAAAGATACAATTCAAGCTTCATGACATCATCGTGATGGCGGTGCCCTCTCATATGCGGCATAATGGACCATTACAGTGGATCCATCGAGCGTATGACGTCATAATCAACTAGGTGACGTGTAGGATGACGGCATGGATTATGTAGATAAGGCCATCAGGACCGGATACTTGGTGAGGGACAGTCACAGACTAAGCGTTGTTGTGCGAATTGTTTGCCTTTAATATTTAATAAATGTGCTGTTAACTATTTTCTAATTCGACTTGGGTGCCGTGGCTGCCATAAGCTGCAACAGCTGCCAATCAATTTAGCTTAAAAAATGTCAACAGCTTACCTGTATACTTATTTTGAAATTGATAGTGAGTGAGTTCAGGGATCGATCGATCCCAACATGTGCGAGGTGTGGCTGGAGCCTAGCTAGAGATGGGCGGTGCATAGCTAAAACTTGAAAGGTTCATTGAGCATGAGGTAAGATAATTGACAGACCAGATCCATCAATTCCATAATAATGTTAACAATGGTGTTAAAGTGAATATATAAAATTGTATAAAGCACGAATATTAAAAACTAAGTAACAAATGTTACACTTTTCGAGCACAACTGAGTGATATATGTATTTAACGGATATGTCCTATGAACGCAAATCTATACTCGTATGATTAGTTTATGCTTATGAAATTAGCTTCAAACGGAGTAAAAAGAACCTTTACACACACGGCATGAAACAGTACGCATACAATTTAAATATCTAACCCATACTGTTATTAGAACAATTTCCTTTTCTTATTTTACTGAAGGATAACTTGTATATGGGTGGAGACAATCAGTATTTACATCCACTGCACAACCGTCTACCATGGACCTTTAAGGTTTTAGCTATGCCCCGCCCATCGCCAGCTAAGCTCCACCAATACCTCGCCCGTGTCGGGATCAATCGATATTTGAACACCCTGACTATCAATTTCCAAAAAACTACACAGGTAAGCGGTTGAATATTTTGAAACTAATTTGACTTCGTGTTCTTGCTGGGTAAGGCAGCAGCTGCGCCCAGTAAAATTAGTTTCAAAATATTCAACAACATGTTTATTAAATAGCAAATAATTACAAAGCCATACAATTCATACAACATGTTGGACTGTTTGAGATTTGATGACGGTCTATATGGAACCCTTTGTGGCGTAGTGCTTGTGACGTCTTCATACACGCGCTGAGCTGAGTGCGAGGCCATATGATGGATGGATACTCTGGAAAGGTGAATAACACAACATTATAATTGTTAATCTTTCACACTTCAATGCTAGATTTAACCTAAACTCTATACTCTTCATCATGTATTAAACATACATGGTTACCTCACTGACCGGCCCAATGTGCTCATTAGGTGTAATTGCTTTGAATGTGCCATGGTGTCCAATATGTTTTCTTACCTCCAACATGCAGCCGTTGTGACAATGAATGGTTTGCTAAAATCGGCTTTTGCAAGTCACAGCGTCATCACCTATGGCATGCCCTTGAGTATACAAAATCAATTAGGTCCATAATTAATCAGAGGATTCCATTGAGTTTTGAATCCAATTATCAGTTGACTAAGCACAATGCGGCAACACAAATTAATTAGGACCATATTTCCATGGCGGCTTCCATTGAGGTCCGGATGAATTTATCAGTTGACTAGGCACAATGAATCACATCCGTCAAGTAGATCATATGAACAAAACAGTTATATTGACGGTGAGCTTCATATTAGATAGTGTAAGTATAATGCATCTTGTCTCTGACTATAATATGCAGAGCAATGTTAGTAGCAGACAAAGCTGCAGATAATATAATGTAATGCAGCCATTCACAGTGCACAACCCATTAAATAAGGCAATACCCTGTCGCAAATATATGCCGTCTATGTACACAATCGTTGAAATACGATGATTAGGAAACGAGGCTATTTAGTCATGTTGCCTTCATTATCAACTATGAGTCGATCGCAGATTGCTATTTAGCTGACAGTCATACACTCTGGCTGCAGTGTCCGTAATTGGAGGTTACTAGTTGATTGAAATTAACCCAATGGAATAGAAATACATATTGCCGTATTTGAAAATGGATATCGCATTTGTGATACAAATGTGCGTATGATAATCGAGAACACTGACGCAATGAAGTATTTCTAGTGGTCTGTATATGGCCACGCCCATCAGCCATTAAATACCGCATGTTGGTGCGAAACGCAGCTCAGCGCCATGACAGAGTGTTAGTTTCATGTGATATATATGAGCCAAAAAAGCGTTACCGCATCTCAAGATAATATGTTGCCAGCACCACCCCACCACCTGTCGAATTTGTTTCCCCTATGGGTATTCCTCTATTCCCCTGCCTGGCTGTTGCCGAAGAAATCACACCTGCTATGGTAAGATCCTCAAAAGATGGTATCCACATTGTGGCCCTAGTTGAACTGGACAAATCAGCGATGGCAGCATAAATAATTATGGTCGGAACATTTTCCTTCCTTTGCCTTTTATATAAGTAGCTAATCCATAACTGGGAACCAATGCAATAAAGCAATACCTTCCCAGTATGTGGGATTTGTGTTCAACTGGTAGTACTAAATATCACCGGATGGGATCTATAAACATACACACAGTGCAGTGACGGTAGCCTCATGAGATTATAATATCATTAAAGAGCGGAACTGATTCTACCTAATCACTATGTTGACTAAGATGGAATGTGTGCAATACTTAAAGTTTAGCACAAATAATAACTCCCCAATTAACCAATACTAACCTGACAACCCTGCTCATGTAGTGCAACGTGTAATATTACTTTAACCCTGGTTCATAACCACACTCATGATTACTTTGATTGGAAATGTACACACATACAGATTTGCATTTATTACCGTCGTCGTTCAGACACCAATATACGATGCCATTCATACAGTTATTGTACGGTGCTAACGCAACATACACGCCTGACGCTGACACGATGCCATGCCAATACTGAACGTATTGTCCCGGTATCAGCCCAGCATCGACTCAGTAAGCTGCGTTATCCGGGTTTGGAACCGGATTGGTGAACTAGCCATGAATGCAGTTCTTTGAAAATGGTATGTCATCATGCCGGACTGGAAACCAAACCAGAGACGTAATCGTCCTCCCAGCAGTACTTGCCATGGAGCATACTCACTTAATCACCAAGAGATCTGTATATTACAATGATAAGAAAGTCAGGCTAGAAATTGAGGAATCCACTTTCTCTGTAAATCATATGGCGTCAATGTCAACTACGTCACATGTAGGACGACATCATAATCAATTACGCCATGAATGGCACGCTATAGTCCGTCGCAGATTTTTAAGATTCTGAGAAATTGTACGAATTGTATGTTTTTACCATTTAATAAACATTATTTTGAATATTTTGAAACGAATCTGATTGGGTGCGGTCTAAAAATAATCAAAAGCATGCATGCAAAGTCTTTTTGGAAATTGAGATTCATGGAGTACAGTGATCAATCGATTCCAAAACTGACACAGTGTTGGTAGAGTTTAGCTCGAGATGGGCATGTCATGGCTAAAACTGAAGACCTCAATTGATTATGTAAGCCAATCACCTCACATACGGCATTATCTTATCAAAGAAAGCATGTCATTTTATATAGTTCAAGAGACAGATAGGAATTTAAAAAACTGCAAATAAACTACTTTATGTTAATTATATGACAAAACGCATCATTTGACATATTTAACCGTTCTCTGATTGCGCTCACCGTTAGCAACAATAGCATGTTTTAACTGTATCACTGCTAAGTGTTTACAGACGACATATTCGAATGGTTATATCTCTGGACCGGCTCAATATTTTGAAAACAATTTTGCTGAAATGGTTGGTGGCTAAACCACCAACAACTGTCAGTCAAATTCGGTTTTTTAATATGCAGCAGCTCCAAAGTTATTGGCCATTGGATTTAGTATCTGCTGGCCTGCAGCAGCGAGAGAGTTAAATCATAGCACCGAGAATATATTTCGTAACAATCTGGTATGTCAATCATCATCAGAAACATTCTGATTTAATTGGATGCACTTATGTCTAGCTGTAATTAAAATTATGTTGCCGGTTGACTATCCATAAGCGCTGTGCCTGTATTTGGATAGTGAGGAAGAGTTTTTAAATATAATTAGGAACCAATAATAAACTGTTGAACGCATGTATAAACAGGATACACTCCCGGTAAGTATAGGATAATCAATGTCACTCGGAGATCCCAAAATAGTCCTATATGTTGCAAGACTCGCCTCCACCAGGCTAAAGTAAGTAACTGTATGAAATGTAATAAGATATGAACAATATTTTTGTATTGATTTACAATTTGTATCCGAAAAGGTTTTAGGGAGAGGGCATCTCGAAGTTGACAGAACGTGTGCCCATGCCAATTCTACATATATGTTAGAATAAAATACGTTTAAACCCCCTGAAAGGTCAAACGCAACGGAAAAAGATAAAGAAAAAACTCGTTCGGTTAAAGATATTGAAGTGCTTTTACTGGGGAATGGTGCAGCCATTTGCAATAGCGTGATGCTGTAAATCACCTTCGAAATATGAATCAGCTTGCCTGTATTTCTGATTGTATTGAAATCAAGATCATGTGAATTCAGGCTTCAATTGATGAATCCAATCTTACACTCAACTACATGATGTCATAATCAATTGCATCACCCGTAGGCTGATGTCACAATTCTAGCGCAGACATATATCTCTCTCTCTCTCTCTCTGTTATCGACCACGTAATTAACAAAGAACGACTGTCAATTTTTAAATACATAATTCTATCAGACTAACGAAGATGTGCAATCAATTTGTATCGCGTTGTTGAATGCGCACTGTAAATGTCAGACACATGAGAGGGGCATATTTCCACCAGCACAATGTGCCCGAGCTGGGTATTTATCACAATTTCAGTCTAAACGTGTATTTCATGTGGGTTATTAATAACCCCAACAAAGGAAGGAGAAAAACGTTGTATTCAGCCATTGGATGAATCCGATCTCTCATTGAATTATATGCTGTCATGATCAATCACGCCATATATAGGCTGACGTCGCAATCATAATTTACAGAAAATACTCCGTCATGAAGCTAAATTATTCCGGCAAGTGGACGCATTATATGTAATACACATTATGCTCGATATTTTGAAACTAATTTTACTGTGTGCTGTTGTTGCCAGGGCCAGCAACAGCACCCAATCAAATTAGTGTTAAAATAGTATTTAGTTTACCTCCATAGGTAGCTTGAGTTTCGGATTCTTTGAAATCAGAGTTCAATGTATATCAAGCAAATTTAAACAACTGCAAAGAGTGGACAGAGTTTAACTTGTTTATTAAATAGTAAAGGCATACAACCTGTAGAGTTGGCAGACTGTTAACCGTTCATAACGTAATTTGATACGCCATCCACAACATATTTTGAGTGTGACGTCAGCCTACCAGTGAGGCCATTGATGTTGACGTCCTATACATAATTGTCGAATTGTATGTCTTTATAATTCAATAAACATGCTGATGTATATATTGGAATAATTTGACTAGGCGCTGTTGCTGCTATGTGCATATGCTTACAGATGGGTGGGACATAGCTAAAAATGGAGTCCTCCGTCAGCCAGGATATGCCACCATTATATTGACAACTAAAGCATTTCGGGTTGAAATTATGTATCTTCGCAAGACACTACAGTCAGAGTATGTTACAGCTATATCAAATTGTAGAGCCTTTTGTAACGATGTTATATGCCTTGATGGTTGTCCTACAAATCACGTGACCACCAGTCTTAAATAATACCATATGCTTGGCGCAAAAAAAGATTTTACTCTCGCCAAATGTTTTGGAGTAAGTAATAGTAGATGGTATAATGATATAGATATGCTTTATACACCCATATAGTGCCTCTCAATACAATCGTTACGCCCATAGAATACGTCACCATCTTGGTGTATGACGTCATAAGATATGGGCAAGTTATAAATTAAACATGATTTGTCTATTGACCATGCGCTCTCAATAACATTGGACTTGAATAATTATTCTTCATAATATGAGGGTGTTCTTATGAATTGGCAACATGGGATGCCATTACAGTTTTCTTTTGTTTAACTGTTGAGGATGAACTCCTAAATATCGGATGTATAAACACCGCCAGCCAAGAAATTGTTCTATACACGGTGTGTTATGTGTGAGAGATGGGGCATTTAATCGCATTTATCTCGATTTCAATAGGCCAATACCAACAACTCGCAGTTAAATAATGCTGTTGAAAGATAGTCTAAACGTGTGACGTGGATTCCGCAGATACGAAACAGTACGTGTAATTCAAGACATGGGTAGTGTGTTGGTTATTGCGACACAAACTACACTGGTAGCCTTTGTTATCTACAACTGTACCAGTTATTTCACATATTTTAGCACCAGTCAACATTATATCTATGTATGTTTTTAATGCGAGATGAGTGATGTGCAAATGGCTAGGGATGCGCATGTCTCCACACACTCGTCAGGATAAGGGTCGGCCGTGCAATAAACATTTGCTCATCGATAATTGTATGCTGTATTGATTATAAATATTGGCCCAGTTGCATATTTATCGGTAATGCATACGCTGCTTATGTTGTTGATGAAGAACTTGAAAGATGCGCATGAAACAGACATGATGACTGGCTCATTACCGTCTTTGCTCGATTCGCTGCCACTCAGATATGGTGCATGAAATTATCCTCACGTATTACATATTGTTCGGAATCAGCTAATGTAATGCACACTAAAATATATATCATTCTACTGAGACAAATTCAGTCTGCTAATGAATAGGTGTTAATGAGGCATGATAATTCCATTAGTTTTATGACTCGATATTACATAAAGAATACATAATAGCGGCAACGCTCCAACTGCCGCTGCTCATGGTATAGACATATTTAATTGAGTGCGTATAACGATATCATGATGTGATGTAATAACTGTAATATATTGCATTAGTTAAGATAATGCATCACTGACCTTACTGCTCACATTATAGCCAGGGCTTCTTTGAGGCACTACCAATAATGTCATGTGTGGTCCATGTCATTACTATATATACATTATTGTTTGTATACAACATAGCCACGCCGATGTCACCTGTGTCGGTGTGGGGAGTGTGCACCCCGGCGGTCGAACCCCCTACATTGGGCTCTCGCTAGAAGCGGAGCAATCACAAACAGCACATACTTAATAGAGCAGGAGAAGGCATGCCTATGGCATTCTCACTGTAGATGCACCACAGCTAAGATGGCCACCACCCTACCCCACCCTCCCTCCCACCCCAGACTAAACTGAGCTCTAGTATGATAGTTTCTTCACGGACGAAGTCAAGGGTGAATGTATGGAAGCACCCCTAGTAAGGGTCATCCACAATCGGTGATAATCGGTAAGAGTATTCAAAAGTATGGTCCACATCGTCGAAACATCATGGGCGCCGTATTTAACTTCCAAAACTTGTAGCAAGGTTGCTTAGAGGTCTGAAGAATATGCATATTTTAAAATATGAGCGTCGTATATAAATTTGCGATAACTTCTCTACTAAAACCACTTTACTTACTGTACGCGCATGTGAATTGTGGGTGTCTGTGTCTTTCCAATTTGCTGAGGGACTCATTAATTGTAATCGTAATCTTATACGTTAAGCATTATTTTAATACATATATTACCATACTGAATTAAAGTATAACAATTCGCTATTAGATGGTGTACGCCACGAAGAAATATAAAAAAATAACTTGAAGGAGAATAACACTTTAATCGCATGCAGCCATGTGGCGCATGTAAGATTGAAGTTGAGTGGTACATTAGAAGATATCCTTTTCTTACCTACTTGATTATCACTGTATTTGCATAAGAGCTAGAAGTTGAGATTGGTCTTTGCGACAGTACTATGTTCAACAAAGCAAAAAAATCATCCGGATGGTAATAATCAAGATTATTTTCTTTGCTTGGTGGAACGTAGTGTTGTCGCAAAAATGTAAACCATGTAGTATTGGGGCACTTACCATGCGGCGTTCCATTCAATTAAGTAAGGAATTCTCTTATAAATGTTAAACCTACATCTGTAGTGGACATATTTTCTAGTAAGGACCTATATGAATGATTTAGATTTCATAGTATGTTCGAATGGGTAAATTCATGCAGTGCAAGATTCGCATTCACTATTATGTTGGGATTGCTCAACGGCAAAGAGGGTATAAATTAAGTGTGGAGTGTTCTCAAAATGTGCAATCTTCAACCCAATGCGTGCAATTCTGACAGTCACTTCTGCTCAATGAAAAGGCTGAAAACACAGAAAACGAACATCTACCAGCATCTGAACATCAGCTACGGCTCGTGCAAAAACGAATAACAGAAGCAGACGTCAGGAAAGCTTTCACATCTCTAAGGAATGGCCGTTCATGTTGGCCTGACAGCATTAACTATTTTATTTTTAACCTTCTCCATTGAGTCGTGTCTACTGTGAGCGTCCTAAGCGCAGTTAGGTTCTTTCTTGTCTTTAGTGTCCCTAAATTTTGTTCTTAGAGGTCTGATTGCTACTCACCTAGCATGCTGATTATGTGACTTCCTGTGTGTTTCTGATGCCCTACACCTGCACATTTTCCAGCTTCTGAGCTGGCGTATTTTCTGCCATTCGAAGAACATGTCAGAGCGTCCAAACGATATATTGCTCACGGATCGAATACCCGACATGGACAAATGAAAGAGAAACAAGAACTAGCAAATTTCCATACACCTTCCTAAAGGCAAAGTAGCGACATCTAGAGTCCAAGTAAATGTCCTGTTGTTCGAAGATCTCCACATTTGTTTGCTTGTTTACAACTTTAAGGTGACTGTTTGGAATGCAATTTCTTTACCAGAATCCGACCTATAGTTTCAGCAACATCTGAAGACGCAAAGCAACCAGACCTGCACAGATAATAGCCAGTACATTGCTCATTGGATTCAATTGTTCAGCTTATTGAGCTCTTTGCCACTATTCTTTATAATGAATTGCACACACTTACTACTTCTATTTTCCTTGACATTCAGCATTCAACATTGAGCTACACACAATGCAACCATTCACACGCCGGTGAAGATCAACCTCTTCCTGATTTTAATGGCTCTGTAAATGCTAAGAATCAGACAAGCCTTGATTCATCATCTGCACGTAATGTTTGCATATGCAGCATCCTTGTACATGATGTCTCGGCTCGCAAATTTTCAAGTCTGTGAAATCTTTCAGATACCAGGGTATGGTTGGTACAATCTAATATCCAAACCTGTATCATTCTTCCCTGGCGGCCACTACATATCTATTCGCTGTGTTTGATATATTGATTTAGAATCTATCCTTACTTGTTCGAGTGTTCTAGATAGTGTTTTTTCTGAACTGATACATTATGTACTATTTTGTCAAAGTAGCTTAAAGGACGATGTTCGATATTCCTGTAACATCTATGCATCTTGAGATGTACAAGTCAGTGGAATCCGATGCTAATATCGAGATGATGTAATGGCTTGCAATAACAATACTTGTTTTCTGTGAAACGTCAATAAGAGATATGGTAGCAAACACATATATGTCCCGCCTGATTATGTATCAGGACCACATCTAGAATAATGTAGTTAGTGGTAGGTTGGTATCGTTTATATTTAACAAATGTGTTTGTGCCTTTCATGTGGACGTAGTTATATACGGTGTCACCCGCAGGTATATGGCATGTGTGTGCATTTTCATATTATTCCTAACATACAATGTAATTTTCTCGAAGGCATGCACAATGTAACCAAACTTAATAGCAGCATACCGATTTGTCATGCGTGGCCGGATCATGAACAAGTATCAATAAGTTTATTGGTTATGGGGTAATTCAGTGACTGGAGCTGGATCTCCATTGAGATTGACCTCCCTACAATGTGTGTCAATTGGGATAATAGATAGATCAATGTAATTTGTTCTGTTCGTCATAATGCCATACCTTTATAAAAATGGCAGCGAGTCAATATAATTAATTATATCAATAATTACTCCCAAACATCCATTGAGAAATGAATGACGTCATCAGATGACTATGCACAATATAATTGTATGGTTACGTGAATAAATCGAATTATTTTTCCAATCGTGAATATATATGACTAAAAATTATATACACGAACAATCATGAATAATCTATACAACATAAAGTATGTTACATCATAGATTGTATAGTTAGTTTTTGATCCGATGTCACAAAACTTGACATTTTGCTCAGTGAATGTGTGCCAATTTGCCGGACAAGTGAAGGCTAATTTGTTTTAATGAATCGAGCCAGGCATCCCCGTGATACATTTTCAAAAATAGTCTTCTGTTGACCCATAAATTAATTTTTCTAAACACCATTGCAGCTTTCAGCGGTGATATGCCTTTTGGTACGATGGCTAGATAATTTGTATCCAAGCTGATTAATTGAGTAATCACGAGTATACTTAATTGATCAGTCAAACTCATTCAAAGCAATAATTGCACAAGCCTAATGCACAATGATGCAAATGCATACCGCCAGCATGGAAGGTGTGCTCTAATGACTTACAGCCTGGTAGCTATGTAGATAATAGAAACAAAAACGTGTTATTGATTGTGATCATCATATTAGTATTAGCAAAATGCATCTTGTTTCTGACATGTAGAGTAATGCAGAAGATGGCACAAAATGGGGATTAGTTAATATATATTTGTTCGAAAATATGTTGTTACTTCTTATAAACTAAATCTGGAAAGGGTGGATTCACACCCATACATTGTAAGTGGCCACATGATTGATTCAATATCAGAGCACACATTTATATGACAGAGACACACTTCTCTCAAGTATATTGGATGCTTACCCATGTTAGTTAGTGCATACAGACACACATATAACAATTGCAATATAACGCACCAATTCACATTGCCCCATCATTGAGGTAGGCATTTACCTGGCCGCAAGGATATATACGGATGCTTAGTTGATGATGGACTAAACATTGTTATATGAACTGTATGTCTTTCCTATTTAATACATATGTTGTTATTTCTAAACTAATTTGACTTGGGTGATGTTACTGGCATAGTAAAATTGGTTTCAAAATATGCAACAGCTTACCAGTATCTTTTTGTGGAAATTGAGATTCAGGGTATGCAGAGATGGACTGATCCCAACGCGGTTAACTAGAGAGGCGGGGCATAGCTAACACTGGATCCATCCATTGCAGTTCACTAGATTAACATTTAATAATGTGATAACAATATTTAATGTACTGAGCTACGGCCGGAACAATTAGTTGTTATGCGTAAACATTTGACTTACCAAAGGTAGAAGAAAATGGCATGTGCATGTATTCGTGAAATGTCTGTCCATCATGTTCATGTTCATGAAAGGTTATCTCTCTGTAAGACATGGTTATCATAGCGTACACAGCCACAGGCTGGTGTGCCTATTGCCGGTGCTGTCAGACTTTGGCAGCATAAGCTAGAATAGTTTCGTCTTACATAGATATTAGTCTGTATTGACGGAGATACGCCATTTTGTTTGTGGCATCAACTAACAAGTGACATTTTACTATGACGTCAGATGCGTATGTGACAGATCAGAATCATCTATTATGTTTGACAACGTTTAGATACGTTTGAATGTACATCATAAGCGATCACCTTACCTGTGTAAACATTGCAAGGCCGTATTCATCTTAAATATGTGATGCCATGAGAAATATATCTGTAACACAGCTGACAGATAAACGAATCTTTAACTTGTATATTCATTTTAAGTACCACTATAAAGTTCACGATGCAGATTAGCAATGCGAGCTGCAACGTAATATATTATAGTACTTGAACTCGGGACAAGACTTAGACAGTATTGGTGACAGGAAATGGATCACAGCCACCTAATCGCGCTTCCTAATATTAGCCAATATAATTAGTTTCATAATCTCAAACATATCCCCTGTATAGTTCACTTGAAAATGGGATTTTGGGACGTCAGAATACACATTTTCTTCGATAACCTGCAATGCAAGATGGTAGACGTCTGGAACATACTTTCATATAGTTGTTGTCCAGTATCAAAATTTACTTTCACGTCAAAAGCTCAAATAGTTAGCTCATTGGGTTTCTATGTGCATCCTTAAATGCACATTTTAGGGATAAATACGAAACCCGAGTAGGTATAATCACCACATTTGACACATTCATTCGTATTATGTGTGGCTAGAAGGGCCATGAGTTTCAGGACACAGTAGCACTTGTCTAGATCACAGGTCATGAAGTATGTGCCAATATACAAAGCAGTTGCTATACCTCTGCAATGTAAGGAAAGCTAACCAGAGGCAGCACATACCTTACTACTACGACCGTCTATGGTTGCTTTGAGTTTGCGGTTAGCGGATCAGCTACCTAGGTTAGAGGTTCACTAAGAGCAATGTTGTTAAGACAGAGTGCAAATGCGTGCGCCAGCATCATCCTCGACTACATTCTAGGCAATGCGAAACTAATTAGAATGGAAGAGGTTGCGGTCTATGAATGCACCATTTAGGAAATATTTTGAAAATAGGCAACATCTTACTTGTATGGATATCTTGAACTTGCATTTTGAATAACAAAAACTGCTTCGAATGCATGGACAATTAACCACACACTCATGTTCACAATGCTCAGTCATGAAATATGCGCTTAATCGTCGACATTTGTATGCTGTATCGGTTGTAAATACCAGTATAGCCTTGGTCTCATATTGATTGGCAAGGTATAGTTTGCTTTTAATGTTAGTGACGGACTTGAGAGAGTACAATGAGGCGCATGAACCATGCATGATACCGTTATATAACGCTAGCTTCTTCCCCCTGCATACTAGCAGTACGTGCTATTCGAGTTATATTCAGATTATATAATATACAGATGATATGATATGCAGATGAAATGTTATACAGACGATATGTATACTGCTGAATATCAGCTAATGCAGGAACAATACAAATATGCATTTCACTCTGATGAGATTATGAATGTCAGCTAAATAATGTATTCTAATACACTGATGCTCGCGAATTCCATTATTTTAATGTTGTGTTGTCATATATACATAATACATAATAATAAGATCAATAATGATAGGCAGAATTAAGACAGTGTGATGCACTGTAATAATATGGATTGCAATATTATGATGCGCTGCATTAGCTAGGATAAGGGATCTTACTGCTCACATTCTACACCGGACTCTTTTGAGACATCAGAATACATGCTGTATTTAATGAATGTTATAATTGTATATGCTTTATTGTGTGCATGCATCATGGATGCAGCGCTGTCATCAAGTGTACATCATTTACATATAGGTGCACCGGAAATGAGTCACTTACATATAGGTGCACCGGAAATGAGTCACAGTAATCAATCAATGCTCGTGTTCATGTCTGGTCAAGGTTAATCAATTACCTGACTTCATCTTGGTAACTAGCGATGACGCTAGAAAGAAAGTAAAGTATTTGCATTATTTAGCCAGGATAATCAAATTCATCCATTTTTTCCTTCTACCTAGAAATCCTCTTTAGCTTTTAAGGTGTGACTAGGCAGAACATAACACTTGGCTATTATGTTTTCCCTGCAGGAATTAATGTGTCAGCCCCTGTAAGTGCATATAATATGTGCTTAGTAGGAGTTATCACATGAGTAAGTATGTAAATTGTTCTTTATCCCACTGGTATCCTAATCGCAGTGACACTGTACTTTGTGAGCAATATGTTATTACACAGTTAACTACACATGTGTCGCCTGAAGTAATACTGTAATAGTGATGACGGAATAATACCGCTTGAAATGTCAACATGCTGTAGAGCAAAACATGTTGACTAATTTTAATAGAAAGCTTGGGAATTGTGAAGGTGATCAATTAAAAATAATCTAAGACATGAGATAATAGGACATGTAACTGCATGTTGTCGATTATTTGTCATAACCCGCCATAGAGAAGCGATTGCAAAAACGTATATTGCTGGCCTACAATGGCGGGGAAATAGTCAGAATCAGCGTGAAAATTCGAAGCAATAGCTTATGCAATAAATAGAATTGCATACTCATTGTTATTTAGTATCAAATGTATCACACTTCTTTAGTAACCTCATTTGGATCACACTATATCTCATTCCAAATGAACTCTTACTAAACGCGTGTGATAGGAAATGTGAACTCCAGTTAAATCCTCAATTTGTCCTCTTGGGATGGCAACTCTAAATTATATCCACTGATTTACGCGAGGATAGCAATAAATGTCGACCAACACTACGTATGCTACACAAATGAAGCATAGTCACATGGTATGTACATATCTATGTGTAAGAGTTGTGCTGAATGGCAAGTCAATTAAACATACTTAATTATATTTTACCAATTATGGTGGACTGATGTCAATTACGTGTATTTCTGACATGCCATGTGATTTAAAAATAGGACAAAATATAATTAAGCAAGACCAGACATTGGGTATGATGTGCAATTCACGTACCCCATGATCTAAGTTTCCACAGGTCTGTGTTGGAGTCGATGGTTTTGAAACTGTTGATAATATTGCTGTTTATAAAATCATTTGGCTTTACATATGATTCATTAAGAGCGCAATTCCCTGCAGCAAAATGACGCATTATATAACCCAGTAGATAAAGTGATGCACAAATAACGCCAGGCAATCAGCGGATGTATTTATGTTTTGTAATGTGGTTTGTGATAAATGGCGGTAGAGATGATAAACTTAACCATACATCCGTCCATTAGCATTAGTGATGAATGGATGTGAAGCAGTTTTAAACAGTCACATGCGATTTCCAACACACTGCGCCAGACCGGCGTACATGTAAAACAGCAGTCGAAACGAATAGTTTCAGGTTTAACGGATTCGTTTTAAGGAAAGTAGATAAGGACACTATATAATCGTAAGGGAATGTGCTCTCATAAAACATTCCTTTTGTATACGTCACTGGATAACAATGTATGTGAAGATATGGCGTAAGCGATGTTCTTATTAGCAAGTATCACCAATTATATTAGCATTAAGGGCACACAATACTCATACCAGCTTCTGGCAGCATGAGTAATAATATCATATTGAGTGATACTGTCCACTTTGTTTTTATTGATGATGACTATCGGCAGTCTAATAATGTGGGGCACATTGATCATATCTAATTGTGCTATGCGATTGAACCTAATCTGTTTGCCTCATGTACTACATCTCGATTCAGACGCATTACGTAATACACTGATGAGTTACATACCGTTTGTCTTCAGTTAATAAATGCAAAATAAAAAGAATCACACTATTCTCCTGAGGCATATTCTTTCTGATACTGACTGCATTATAAGCTAGGATTGTTTGGAAATAGCATTACATTAATGAGCTAATACTATTTACATACACATTGTGATGCTTCACTTATTTAGTCTGATGTCCGATATTAAATTATTCACTTCATGGGAATGGTACATGTATTCCATTACTTAATATAACACATCATTGCGCGTGTTGCTCACGTTCCAGGCCGGCATTTATTGAGCCAGCATCTTAAACTTCAAGTTCAATGTATCATATGAAAAGTAATTCTATTTTTTATTTTATTTCCAAAAATATGCCCATATGTAAATCTGAAAAAAATATATTTCCACACAATTCAGAAACAATGCTACAGACATAGTTGACCGTGGTCAGAGTACAGTCTTGGAATATTTATTATTATTATTATTATTATACATTTCTTGCTCAAACATTTACTGAAACAATGTCACAAATAATAGATTTGAAAAGAGACCACAATATCTGGAGCAATGTTTCAGAATGTGGTTGGAGTAACAAGACCATCACATCGTTTCATTCACCAAGTTTATATGCTATACTTTTTAATTGTTTGCTCTAACACACTATATACTACAGCAGTGGCCATTACATATATGTGTGTTAGATTTAATGATGGCGTGTAAGCCTCCCTAGACATCACAATAGATGCGTATAGCAGCAACCAGTACATCACATAGTCAAATTAGTGTCAGTATGTTCAACAGCAGGTGTTTTAATTAGTAAAGCCATATACTTTGTGTACCATCAGGGAACTAGGAAGTCGAGGAAGAGCAGAAGCTTGGCTTCCCTGTTAAGAAATCAATCTGAATGACATAAAATTGTGTTTTGGTTTTCTCAATAAATGCTGATGTTTAACCTGACATTCACTTATTCAAGGGCATGAGCAAATGCAACAACAGATAATTTGATATTTAATGGTTCACGTGAAATATGCACATAATATGTGCAATATATACAGTGATTTCACTCAAGATGATGATATTAAAATTAGCGACATGATAATAATAATAATAATAATAATAATAATATAAACACGATAAGCAAGTGTCCCCCCCCCCTCGCCCTTGTGTGTGTTAATTGTCTAGTGTCTAAAATGCATGCATGTAAATATTATATTGTTATCTTCATCCATGCTCCAACTATCACTGAATTATATATTTGTTGCATGTTAATTGTAGGGGGTCCACTGCTGTATAGGTTCAGCCTTTTGCGAACTGCGTGTCGTGTAAATGTAAAAACAATGTGCTATATGAAAATAAATAATATTGAATCTTGAATCTGTACTCTTGAAGATACCCGTGTGGGGCACATGAGAACTTGACAGTTTATTCAAACAAACTGACTAAACAGTCGACGAGCCATGAGATGTCGTTTACCCACCCCCCAAAATTGCCGACAGGGGCGAAGGGTTGCTCCTAGACATACATAACGTCGGCAAACATGTCTAACAATATATGCAGTGCCAACTCGCGCAATGCCAATTTAAAGTAGGATACTATGGAATTAGATGCATACATTTAATTTAGTTGAAGTAGAAGATGGGCGGTGGTAAATATTGGTCCTTGTGGAATTTCACAAAGTATGTCTGCACTCTAGCATTTGCCTATCAGGGCGGCCAGCTTGAATTTTAAAATGGCCTCTAGCGAAAAACTAGTCACCCATCCGCCGTAGAAACATAATTTGTTAGTCTATAGCCACATCTTCGCTAGTGAAGTACCTTATTTAATCATAAGGAAAGTGATAGTGTGGCGGTTATCTTGAAGTTCATTGTCCAGATAATAGTTTTAACAAGACCTGGTACGAATCTTCTCTCTATTGTCACGACTTCTGGCATGTGCTCAAGAATCAGATAATGATATTGACATTGATGACATCATGTCCTCGGTAAAATGCATGGTGATTATGATGAGAAAACAACAGTATTTTTTTTTAATATTTTTTTCAAAGTGTGAAAAGCTCGTCCATCTAGTAGAAAAAAAATGATGAGACAAACTCTTATAACCCGACAGCTTCTATGGAGATAACACATGCAGTTAGTCTGTTTCTTACGCCATTTTATACATGCATTGCGATCTGAAAGCTCTATCTGATTGATAGTTAATGACACACTCACATCGTAAGACTTCAGCAGGACTGCTATCAAACATGAGACCAATAGTGCTTTTAACAGCATGTGAACAATTATATCAACTGTGACATTATCTCATATCAGAGATAAAATAGACACATTTACGATATAAATGCCACTAGCGATGGAGTACGCAGATGATGTTGAGGTTACCATCTCGGAAAACGGTCCTCTTGATACACTACCTTCAATAGCTGCAGAACAGCACACGACTGCAAACCGACACAGCTCACAGCTGCAAGCGTATTCGTTAAGAGCAGAATATTGGATTTCCTCATTTCCCGCACAACTGACATTGAAATTTACTTTGCAACATGATATATCGCGTTCAAGTTGGTTTGGAAGTTATGGATGCGTGGTTCTAATATCACCATGAGCGTCAGGATGCAACGTTATGATGATGCATGTCTTTCCATAAGCTATGCAATTGGAACAGCTGTGCAGTTCCGAAAATGCCATTGAATACACTTGATGCATGTCATCTCAAACATCTGCAAACCATTACAAGTCATCGTTAGCCACACATACTAATATCATATGCAGGACTCTACACTCTACAGGACCGATTGTCTACGTTAGGACTTTGAATAACAGAAAGTGTGCCTGCTTGGAAAGCCCTAGCCCGTGTTAGTTGTTTTGCGCTTAGACCTCTAAGAACGTAATCTAGGACCACTAAAGATGAGCAAGACCATAGCTGAGTTTATCTCTCTAACGGTGGGAATTGTTCACAGTGGGCAAGACACGGCGGAGAATGTTAAAGATCAAATAAATGCAGCAGAAAGAAAGCACTTGATCCTCTGCAGAACCATACATTTACCATCTACTTGCAAGATGGTTCATGGCCCTCTCAAAAGTGGCATTTCACTGCTCAGTATATGTTCACTGCATGCATAGTATGTATGTATGGTTACTGTATTCTACGACTGTAGTAGTATAAACATCCTACAGCTGCAATCCATCCTTATCCGCGTGTGCCCACTGTGTCTTGTCTTCCGCCGAACTCCTTAGCTTCCTCTGGTCGATTCTGAACTTCAGTGTACCGAGTCATGATTTCTTCAGGTCACCTCGTAGCACGCTTAGCAGATTTATGCAATGGCGTCTTCTCCTGGCTTTGCATTTGCCGGCTTCGAGTGGGGAAACTCCTAAGGCTCTCTGTGATGGTGTATCTTCTGGCATCCTTAGCACGTGGCCAAACATGCACCAGCTATGCTGGGCGACAGCGGCGGCGTATTACACATCTTGTGTAGTGCATCATTGGACGTTAAGCTGTCTAGCCATCGATGCCCAGTGATGGTGCATTGGTGTTTACGGTGATAGGCATCATGATTGTCTAGAGCTGCCATTGGAGATGCCTAGCTGTTATAGTTATACTGCATCTAGGATGCGCAGGTTGCATATGCATCGTCTCCAATAATAACATGTTTTTTCTTAATGAACATATTACGTAGTCGAATATATCGTCAGATTAATATATCCAATACAATTCTTAATTTATGGTAAACATATGTAAATTTGCGGCTGTTTAATTTCTCTTCAAATTACCAAAATATAATTTACTCAGTTTTGAAGGCTATATATGCAGAAGTTCGTATACATCAGCTAGTCAGTGATTACCCGGCCACGCGCAATTTCAATGTCCTGAACTCACCTCACCGTCAGTCGCTACAACTGGCCACATAGTGAGCCATATAACCAATACATCTAAATCTGTGTGTAGAACACAGCCACTCATCATCATCATCATCATCATCATCATCATCATCATCATCATCATCATCATCAATGAAAAACCAATGAAAAAATATGACTTCATCGCAATGTTACCTCTGGACCTCTACTGTGGTGAGTTCACAAATCATAATGACATAGATTCGTCACGAAAATCAAAACGATCGTCAGGAAACTGTATACGTTGTATGTTTGTGATGAATGTACAATTTAGTAAGCATTCTGTAGACTATTTAGAAACAATTTTGACTAGGAGCTACTGCTGTCCGTGCCAGCTTAGTTTCTGTTCAAATTAGTTTCAAAATATTTAACAGCGTATCTGTTTAGCATGGTAGAAATTGGGAAAAGTGATATAAAGTCACAACCAAGTCCACGTTTACCTGCAAACGTGTAGAAGATCCTCTGCTAGTTAGATTGCAACACATTTTCAGCGTGGCATGTGTGGTGGATAAACATCGCTCCAATTTGCAGTTATATTTTTTTCTTTTTTTCGTCATGTATTGTAAAATGATCTGATGGCAGTACTTTCCGATTGTCTGTATTTCTCATCGACAATTTCAATGCACACACGCACGCACGCATGAACGAACGCACGAACGCACGAACGCACGAACGCACGCACGCACGCACGCACGCACGCACGCACGCACGCACGAACGCACGCACGCACGCACGCACGCACGCACGCACGCACGCACGCACGCACGCACGCACGCACGCACGCACGCACGCAGGCACGCACGCACGCACGCACGCACGCACGCACGCACGCACGCACGCACGCACGCACGCACGCACGCACGCACGCACGCACGCACGCACGAGGGGCATCAGCTCTCTTTTAATATCCTTGATAGAATATTGTACATAAAACGTTGCGTTTCAGAATCTATGCAGCAACCCAATTATTCTATACTTGCAGAATATGTATGGGTGTGTGTAGAAAAGAACTCATGCATCAGCAATAAATACGGCAATGGTATCTGGCATTTTCTGTCCATTTTGCATTACATCCTTGATATAATCTTTACTTTTGCATAGTTCGTTGATCGAATAATCGAAATGGACATGTGAAAGAGGAACAAGAACTAGCAAATATCAAAACAATTTCCAAATGTCAAAGTAGCTAAATCTAGAGGTAGGCCAAGTAAAATCTATGTTGTGCGAAGGTCTCTAACTTTGCGTGCGAGTTTACACCTTTAGGGGGACTGTTTCTAATGTAATTTCTTTTCCAGAATATGTACTATATTTTTAGCTGCATCTGAAGAAAAATGACAACCAGAACTGCAAAAAGAATAGTCTGACCATTGTTTTCTGTTATTCATTTGATCAGCTTGCTAATTATTCCTTATAATGATATGTACATACTAACTACTTATATCCTCCTTGCCGTCGTTCAACATTAAGCTACGAACAATGCGGCTACACAAGGCCTGGCGAAGATCAACTTCTTCCTGATTTGAATAACTATGTAAATGTTAATTATCACCATCACTGCACTAGTTTTTTGCCCAGGTCTTTACATATGCGGCATCCTTATACATGTTTTGTCGGTGGCAGCTGTTCACGTCTGTAAACTATTTCCGGGCATGTTTGAAATAATCAAATGTCCACACCTGTATTATTCTTCCATGGTGTTCACTATATGTCTATTCTCAGCATTTAGATATTAATTAAGACGCTATCCTTACTTGTTCGAGTGTTGTATACAATACATTTTCTGTGTTGATACATTAAGAACTCGTTTGCCAAAGCAGCTTAGGAGACGATGGTGAGTATTCATTTAATGTCTATAAATCTTGAGCAGTACAAGTTAGTGGAACCTAATGTCAATATCGAGATAATGCTATCACCTAGTATGTCTATTCTGTTTTTATTCCAAGGAAAGCCAATATGAGATGCATGTATATCCCGCCTAACGGCGCAATAATATTACTATGAACACAGAAATATATCGTTTGAATATGAGAAACCGTTCTCATATTTTGGTACCTCGTCAATTTGTAAATATCAAACTTTGAAAGCCGAATTTCCGCAATTCAAATGTCAAATGTAGTATGTGGGTAAAGCAGCTGCTAAATATGTTTGGCAACATTGTGGCCTGACACGTCTATTATGATTGGCAATTGTGTAATTAGTTTGCATACACATTATAAGCAATCAGCTTCTTTGCCAACATATTGTGAAACTATATTCATATAACATTGTATGTAATGATAGATGTATATGTGACACACCTAGCTGGTACAAACAGTTCTTAGCTTGTATTCATTTGAAGTAGATCTTTGAATTTAAACATATGCATTGCCAATGCCAACTGCAATGAAACATAATACGGTGCTTGAACTCGGGTCAATTCTTAGACATTATGGGGTAACAGTACATCCATCGCGATCACCTAAAGGTGGTTGACATTATTCAGCAAACTTGCAACCAAAGTCGCCATGATTCCGTAAACTGGATTTTGCAAATTCATATAGATTATAACAAATATAAAAGGGATGCTAATCTCATCTCAAATATGGCAGTGCACAGACAGAGTAGGTCTTTTAGAGTCCATATCATTCATATACTGTCATACAGGCGTCTCTCTGTCACACGTATCTGCTTTGTAATATCGCGCTAATGTTGAACGATGTTCTCCAACATTTTGTCTCCTAAGCGATCGTGTGTGATGTCATGTAAATGTCAATGGATTGCATTATGTATTATGTAATACTCAACTCGTAGAAGATTTTGAAACAAATTTGACTGGAAGTTGTTGCTAACTATGCCAAATTAATTTCAAATTATTCAACAGCTTACCTCTATGATTACTTTTATACCACATTGACAAACTATAGAGAGCACCTCTATGACTGAGAGAATATACTGATGAAGACATGATAAGTTGTATTTCTGATTGGTTGAAAAGTAAATCATGACAGCCAGCATAGGCTGTAAACTATATCAATATTTAGCTACTAATACCTGACTATTTTTCGCTGTCGCCATGATTAATAGCTAGAATATCAGGGATGGATTATGGGTGGCAGATTCTACCAGCTGAATGGTTAGTATAAGATAATGTGAGATTTCTAAATCAATATGCGGGCATTTACTTAAACAATTCAACCGGGTTTTTTATATTTAAAGCATAGTGCAGAAACGTTAACTGTCTGAATATTCAAATTGCATCTGCTGCATTGTAATGGACTAGGAGACACAGCATCTTGGCATGAGACCGAATTGCCCATTGTGTTCACTGTGCCCATGATTGCTCTAGATGTTAGTCGAGCGGAAAGAGATGTTGATAGAAAAGTAAGCATTTTCTCACTTCCTCGTCGTCGTCATCGACGACTAAAGGCCGGTTTATAGTCCGTCGCATTTACGTCGTGCGATGGTCGTGCGACAGTTTTTATATCGTCGTCGCATCGCTGTTAATTTATAGTTCAAAGCGTCTGAGCGATGACAGTTTTCGAGAAGGTCGTGCGTCCGTCGTTTCCCGAATCGCCGTGAATAGAAAGCAGGTCTATTCTGGCGCTGATCGCACGACTTTCCCGCAGTGACACACATGTCAGAACTAACATAATGACCGAGGATCGAGAGTTTGTAGAGAAACTCATCTCAAATGTTAAAAAATACCCATGTCTTTATAGACATGACAGAGTGGATTTTAAGGATAGACAGAAGAAGGAGAATAGCTGGAAATCTGTTGGCGAATCTATCGAACGTCCCGGTATGTTTGATATGGGACCTTATTACGATTCATATTTGTTATTGCATGAACGTTGGGCTACTTGGAATAAACACAGCTGGTGTTCATGTTGTGTTGGGTGTAGATGTGGTGGAGGCGGTGGTTGTGGCTGTGCGGAGGTGGAGGTGGATGGCAGTGTTGGTGAATTTGATGTGTGTGTGGTGTTTGGGTGGTGCGTGCGTGCGTACATAGGCGTACGGGAGGTCGTTTTCCAGGGGGGGGGGCTGCCCTGATTTTGCCCTGAAATTTCCCCTGGAAGTTATGAAATGTGGCCTGATTTGCAAACAAATTGCCCTGATCTGCATAACAAATGGAAATCCCCCCCCCCCATTCCCTCCCCCCCCCCCGTACGCATATGCGTGCGCGTGCGTCTCTGTCGGCGTGCCTATGTGCCTGCGAGCTGGCGGTGTTGGAGCGGGGTAGTGCCTGATATTAATTAAAATCACACACTATTTTGAAGCGATCACTCATGATATGTTCTTATAATAAAATAGGATTGCCAAAGTTTCACAATGGTTCAGATTAGAAAACTTTGATCGGTTTTCATAAATTTATCGATTAAATACAATTGAATTAATACATTTTACTTTTCAGTCGAAGAAATAAAAAAGCGGTTCAAAAGCCTGAAGGACGTATATCTCCGCAAAAAGAAAGAGTATGCTCAACCAAAAAGTGGTGTAGCGTGTACACAAAAGTCGAAATGGATATTCTTCGACATGATGGCCTTCCTTGATCCATTTCAGAAAGCAGCAACGTAAGTAGGCCTAATTAAGGGAGTTGTATTTAATATAAGTTATGTCCCTATTGTAGACTATGTATATCAAAATTAGGATTAAAATATCCCGATCCCGATGTGGATAATTATATCAGCAATGGTCTTGGAAAGTAAGTAGGCGACTTGTCTTTAATATTAACACAAATGTAGTGAGACCAGTACAGCAAAAAAAGGATTTCCACTATTTGACAATAATCGGAATTAAAATACCCGGAGCTGGGTCCGAATCAGAACTATGACGTGGAAGGGGGTGGTTTGCGATCTCCGATTCTCCTTGTTAGCTCAGCTGGATTGTAACCAAAGTTGACTGGAATGGCCCTATGGTGGTAGGCTCCGGAAATACCATTTATATTTTGATTCCTCAATATATTTTTTTAATCTGACATTTTATGCAAAATTTGCCAGAAAGTGTCATAACACATCTACTCCTTAACCGCTTTGTGGATTTCAACAATATGTGGGTGCAACATTCCATAACTTCTCTTCAGATTTTTGATTGTCCACTTTTTGGGCGAACATCTTCCTTAGATTTATACAAAAATCTTATTGTCGAAATAGGCAAATACCACTAAAGAATAGCATTTGTACAACTACTAATGACTCTAATGGTAATTGTCCAGGTGAGCGTTACAGGCCCTTGGGCCTGTTGTTTTAGATGATTAAATTATGTAAGTCGATATATTACATTTCAGTACTTCTTGCAATATTGAAATCGACGATAAAGAGACTGGAGATGATGTAGAAGATAATACGGTGGCAGCAACAGAATCCAGGAGCAAACATGCTTGTTCTGACAATGAGGATGGCCACATCAGTGTATCAGAGGAGAGAATAGAGGCAAAACAGCCACCTTATAACAAGAAACGTAAATCACTAGATCCATTAGACACGGAATTAATACATTTAGTTAACCGGTCGCATGATTCGCTCAGTTCTTCCAAACAAAATGAAACTAAAAATACCGTATGGGGCAAATCATTAGGAATGCGATTGGATCTAATGACTCCATATCAACAAGCACTGGGTCGTCTCAAAATTGAACAAATTATGTTCGATATCGAGTTTCCAGAAGAGTCGAGCTGCACACGTAGCACAAATTCACAACAGCTATCTACATATTCACAGGAAAGGATTGAGCAGCTCCAGCATCCTAGCGAATATTCACTACATTCGGAAACTTACAACACGCGACAACAAATGAGCAATGTAACCATGTTGCTTCAGTAGACTTAGGAAATATTCACAACAAATCTGTTCACTTTAAATTTCCTTGAAATTGGACGGTCGTAGTTAAGATTCCATTGTGCATGTATACCAGTTTAAATCCTGTTAACGCAATTATTCAAAAATGAAATTAATAGAAAATACCACTTCGTTTGCTATTTTCGATATTATTATTTATTATTCTGTTTTCTTATTGCAAACCCCTGTTCTGTGACTAATAAATAGAGAATCTGGAACGAGGTGACTTCATATCACTATTATGGACCGAGTTGAAAACTATCAATTTGCAGAGCTTTAGCGAGTGCAAAATTGATAATTTTCAACGAGGTTCATAATAGTGATATAAAAAGCCATCTAGTTTGAGATTTTATTTATCACATAAGGTGTAATTTTGAAATATTTGCCAAGAGTCACTGGTGTCATGGAACATGTGCCATAACAACAAAATATGGAACGGGCTAGAAGGCTTGTTAATATGATAAACTGTGATACGGTTACAATTTTGGTAAATTTCAGCTTATCATACATTCTGTATTTAGATTAATTGCAAATGTTCAAAGTTCAGGCTGACTCCCTCTACGAATATGTGCCCACTGCCACGCCACTTCCCCAGCATCAGAAGAGAAGTATTCCATAAATGTATTTCGTACCGCAGCGGCACTAAGACCGAATCTGTTTGATCCCACTTGACCAATGTTACGAAGGCAGTGTTCTCCATTTAAATCATCTCTCCACGGTCCAGGTGTGATTACTCCAAATTCGTCCTCCGTATCAACGGACGTGTGTGGGCAATATCTTCTGTCGTCATTATGTTGATGGTTGTCATTGGTCATAAGATAATTGTGCAAACAGACACATGCTTTAACTATTGCAATTGCCTTTTCTGGCTTCGCTATTATAAAATGTCTAACCACCTTCCATCGTGTGGCTAGTATTCCGAAGACAATTTCGATTGTTCGTCGAGCTCTGGAGATTCCATAATTGAATACTCTTTTTTGCTCTGACAGATTTGATCCAGGGAAAGGACGCATTATATTGGTTTTTAACGGGAAGGCTTCGTCCGCAACAAATACGAAGGGCATACGCGTGTTTATACCTCGAATACTGCTGTTATCAGGTAATTGTAGATTGCCTGTCATCATCATTTGGCCGAACACAGAATTACTAAATATTCCTCCATCGCTATTTCTACCTGGACTGCCAATGTCGACCAGCGTGAAGCAGTATTTGGCATCACATAGCGCCATCAATACAATACTGTGGGCACCCTTATAATTGAAATATGTTGATCCCGAATTTGCAGGTGCGTGAATAGTGACGTGCTTCCCGTCGATAGCACCCACGCAGTTGGGAAAGTTCCACATGTCCCCATAGAGGGTCGCAATGTTTTCCCACTTATTCGTGTCTGGTGGAACAAGGTACAGTGGCTGAAGTACTTCCCACAAAACAATGCCAGTTACCATGATTATTGCACCAACAGCAGCCTTTGAAATGCGGTACGAAAAGCTTATCGACTGTTGCTAGTCACCGGATGCCAAACACCTGAGATATAAAATAACAGAAGTTCTAATTAAAGTATTTACCATGATAAGTGAGTTATTAATCTGCCATTAATCAATGTGTCTGTTATGAGTGTGCATTGGGGGAATTTACGCTGCCATTTATAAACACGTTTTCCTTTACAATTAGCAGGCATAAGGTGATTGCATATGGAGAAGTGTATGATTGTTGGTAACTATGTAAGATTTCATAAGAAACGTGGTGATTAACTGACCGAGTGACTGACTGACTGACTGGCTGGCTGGCTGGCTGGCTGGCTGGCTGGCTGGCTGGCTGGCTGGCTGGCTGGCTGGCTGGCTGACTGACTGACTGACTGCTTGATTGATTGATTGGTCAGGTAGGCGGGTGGGCTGTGGCAGACATACAGACAGACAGGCAGACGGGCAGGCAGGCAGGCAAGCAGATGTGCAGGTCTACATAATTCATTGTGATATTAGAAAAGGAACAATACCCGCCCATCCGCCCAACAACATGTTGGAATAGGTTTTTAGCAACATGCCTTATTGTCAGAGTGAGTCGCTCACTCGGTCCAATGGGACGCATGTGGTTAGGCCTATGCTGCAGCCGTGGTCGTACCATTTTGAGCAGATCTTCATAAACAGATGGCTTCATCCTTAGATATCGTGTAAAAAACTCTGAATCAAACAATTTCATTTCGCTAACTAACTCATGGTACTCTCCAAATTCATGTCTGTGTTGGAAAATGCCGCGGACATAACAAGATCTTCTTCTTAGTGTTCTGCGTCTTTGTATAAGAAGACATGTGGCTGCTGTCATTAGACCAACTGCGTGTGCTTCCTCCATTGTCGAACTGAGCTAACGCTTGCAAGTTTATAGTTCGTGTCACGATTTCTATCGCGCTATCGTCGTCATAGATCGCGTAGCTGTCGTGTCACAGTCGCCCAACGCCATGAGATGACGATACGACTACGATGCGACGGACTATAGCCGGGCCTTAACTAGTCATCGTCGCGACCGACACCGCCGCCTCCGTTGTCATCAACGTCGTCGTCGCCGTGGTCGACGTCGCCGTCGCTGCCGCCGTCATAGTCGTCGTCGTCGTGATCGTCGTCGTCGTAGTCGTCATCGTCATCGTCGTCGTCGTCGTCATCGTCGGCATCATCGTCGTCGTAATCGTCGCGGTCGTCGTCGTCGTAGTCGTCGCGGTCGTCATCGTCCTCGTCCTCGTCGTCGTTACCGCGGTCGGCGGCGCCGTCGCTGCCGCCGCCTCTCCCGCCGTCGCTGCCGTCGTCGTCGTCGGCATCGTCGTCGTCGTAGTCGTCGTGTTTATCATCGTTGTCGTCGTCGTTGTCGTCGCCATAGCCGTCGTGGTCTTCATCATCTCCTCGCTATCGCCATCCCTTCGCCACCACCACAATTAGCCTTGGCATCATCCTCATCATCGTCGTGATTGTCTTTATGATGGACATGATCGGCCATGTCCAAACTCGTTGTCTCCATGTGATATCACACAGGCTTAACAGGCCTTGGCATTTCATGAACACATAATCCGCACTGATTCAGTACTGGAGAGAACCGAACTGTCTATCAATTATCTGACGTCATGATGAACTATGTCACATGTAGGATGACGTCTAAATCAAAATGCATTACGAATGATGTATCTATCTCCGTCATGAACACTGCCCAGCCAGTACGTGAATGAATTGTATGTTTCTCCACTATTTAACATTGTGTAAATATTTTAAAACAAATTTAACTGTGCGTAGTTGCTGCCAAAGACAGCACTAGCACCCAGTCTAATTAGTTTTCAAAATGAACGACAACTCACCGGTATAGTTGCATTGAAAATTGGATTTTGCGAAGTTACTATACACATTTACACATGTTCGTCGATATCTCTGCAAGACGGTAGAATCAACACATCTAAAGCATACATTGATTTTGCTAGTATCAAAATTTTGTTTCGCATGAAATGTTTAATTATTTAGTCCACTGGGTCAATATGTGTAATAGAAGAATATATTTGTAGCCATAACTAGGAAACGCAACTATGTAGAACCACCAAATTGGGCACATGCATTCATATTATATGTGACTATAAGTGCTACTAGTTTCAGGATAAGGAATCACATATCTATGTCAAGGGGTTATGAAATGTGTACCACAATACAAATCTTTAACTATAGCTAGGGGTTGCTAGAAGGTAGAAGGTATGCTTCATCATCACCCGCGAGTCCATTCTAGTTAGTATGCTCTACACGGCATGGCACCGACTGCGAACCTACTTGGTAACAATGGATTCCGGGATAGAATGTGAGCAGTAAGGCCACATCCATTCATATTCATTCCGACATGACACCGACTGCGAACCTAACGCACACAAATTCTTACACAAAGCTCTTTTAAACAAAATATTTAAAAAATAATCTTAAAGATACTAAAAATCCAAACTAATGACATGAATGCAGAAGTCACCACCATGGCAGTACAAAAACAAGTATGTACCCAGTTGCCAGGATAACAAGTAGACTGTAAAATACACATCTGCAATAATAATAATAATGCATCCGTAATTGTTGATGTGGATGATGCAGTTGTGTATAATAATAATAATAAAAATAATAATAATAATAATAATAATAATAATAATAATAATAATAATAATAATAATGCAACAAGAAATGTTGATACAAATTAGGCCGTATTGTTATATATAGCAATAACAATATAATAATAATAATAATAATAATAATAATAATAATAATAATAATAATAATATTGTAAACAAGATATGCATGTGTTTTCCCCATTCCCATATGTGTGTGTGTGTGTGCGTGCGTGCGTGCGTGCGTGCGTGCGTGCGTGCGTGCGTGCGTGCGTGCGTGCGTGCGTGCGTGCGTGCGTGGTGCGTGCGTGCATGCGTGGTAATTGTCTATTGCCTTAAATGCATACATGTAAATATTAGATTATCTTCACCCATGATCCAACTACCACTGAATTATATGTTTATTATATGTTAAATGTAAGGGGTCCACCGCTGTATAGGCTCAGCCTCAGTGCAAATGTAAAATCTATGTGTTATATGAAAATAAATAATTTTGAATCTTATTTTGAATCTTAAATTAGACTGGAAGTTGTTGCTGTCTATACAATGCATCATTTAGGAAATATTTTGAAAATAGGCAACATTATGTATGGATGTCTTGAACTTGAATTTTGAATGACAAATACAACTGTTTACCAGTATAGAAAATTAACCCACGCTTATCTTCATAATGTCTATTCCTGTAATTAACACTTACGCGTCGCCATTGTGTACCACATCGATTGCAAATATCAGTGAAGCCTTGGTCTCACCTTGATTGGCAATGCATATATTGCTTGTAATGTTGGTGAAGACCTTAGCGAGTACAGTGCAATGCGTGATGAAAACGTTATATAATGCTTAGCTTCTTCGCTGTGCACACTGCCATTAAGTGCCAACGCATGAAGTAGTATCCAGATGATATATATGCTAGTGAATATCAGCTAATGCAGGAACAATACAAATATGCATTTCACTCTGCTGAGGTACTTATGGCTGCTATGGAGGGCATGTCACTCCAATGATGCGTGTGAATGCCATTGTGTTAATGCTTCGTTTTCATATACATAATAAATAATAGCAATAACGATTGCTCGTCCTATGCTCGTGGGATTGGCATACTTAAATCGGTGCTCTGCGCAATGTGTTGTAATACTATGGATAGCAATATTGTAATTCACTGCATTAGCTAGGATAATGCATCGGTGGCCTTTCTGCTCACATTCTCTCCCGGAATCCATTGCGACGTCATCAGAAATGTCTATGTTATGATTGTAGACGTGTTATTGTTTACATGCAACCAGTCCTGGCTGCGGCGCTATCATCATGTGTAAATCATGTGCATATAGACCCAAGAGAACTGCAACATATTAATGAATCAAATCTCTTGCACATGGATGGGCAAGTTGAATCAATTAGCTGACTTCAACCTAGTACTTCGAGATGAAGCTAGAACATATAGGTGTCGGTGAATATAAACATTCTCAAATTAATTATTCACTTTTGATTATATTCAAACATCTTTTCCTTAAGAGTACATACACATACAGAGCATATCGACATTTAGCTGGCAGCCGCACATTAATCACGACTAGAAATCTTCACTACTAAGGTAATTCGGATTCGTCTGATAAAAGAATAGTATGAAATACGTACTCGATAGTATCACTTACATTCTGCTGTATTCTCGATACTCGAATATTACAGGAACGGGTTACCATGTCTGGCCATGTTCATTAATGTAGATAATTTAAGAGTAAATTGCCCGTGTCACAACACCTTATGTGTCTAAGGTCGCATGCGCTTGATTAGATAAAAATGTCGCATTTAACTAATTAACGTTGAGCTGGCCTTTCCAAATAAAGTCAGGCATTGCGTTGCAACCTTATTGTGGTATCATAGCAGTGTAGAAAGAAATCGTGGGGTCTCTCTCAGTGGATACAATTAAATTACACTCTATTTGAAATCGTGATATTTAGCCAACATTAGGATACAACATTTTGTTATCTAGATGAATCCACTTATAGCTATGCCAAGTCCAGCTCTAGCTAGTCTGCGAACACGCTTTTGCTGTGTTAGAATCAGTCGATCACTGAATTGCCAGAACCCCCAAATCTTCATTTTGTTTTGTTTCTAGCGTGTAGGCCCTGTGGAAATCCAGCGCATACCTTCATATGTTGTCCTATTACCAATAAGCACACATGCGTGTATGAAAATGCCTCGGATGTTTCTTTGCCATGATATGAACATAGGACGAAATGTCATGATGCACGACATCGAGTATGATGTACAATTCATCTCCTGATCTGTTACCACACAATGTGTCGGAATCGATGGTTCTAAATATTGTTGCTAATAGCACAGTGTATACAATTATTTGGCAATATGTATGCCTAATTGGCAGCGCGATTGCCGGAGCAATATGTTACATCATTTAATGCAGTAGATAAAGTGAGGCACACATAGCACCAGACAATGCACTGATGCATATCTGTTTTGTAATGTTGAGTGCGATGAATACACTGAGAGATGAGGAACTCAAGCATGCTTTCATCCTTTACATTTAGTGATGTACCAATGTGAAACAATGGTAAACTGTCACATGCCTTTTGGAACTCATCAGCACAGACATACAAACTTGCTAGATAGCACACATAAACATTAGTTCTAAGTTTAGTTACAATGTGATAATTCCATTCCATGTTGAAGTGGTGTCTCACATCTGGTGATACTAGCTTCATTCATGCGAGAGTTCTAACAAGTATTATATTTGATAGTGTGTTCCTAACGAGACCATGCCCCAAATATTGTCTCGAGCCAGTCCTTCCAGTGATAAAGTGTTAAAAATCTCCCTCTTTTTTCTTGCAAATGGGCATTGCCTATGCACAGATTTAGATGTGCCTGATCATTAACCATTTGCCCGTTTAGCCATCAAAAACAACATCTTCAAAACTATTCTTTTTAAATTCCAGTGGTAAATTCACAGAGGACAACTGTAAAAGTGTTAATTGAAAAAGTAGCATATCTAGTGTTTTGGACTGGTTTGTGGTGGTGGGGTAGGGTGGTAGTGGATGGATGGGTGTCGGGCTGTGGGTGGGTGGCGGTGGTGTGCAGTTTGAGTTTAGGGCCGTTTATATACCAAGGGTTAATAATAGACCGCAAATTTCCTCACACACTACACTCTGAGTACATGTGCCTGCTGTTGATGCCCGTATCTTCTTGCATTTACGAGCTATGTCACATATGCACAAACACACAACAAGACAGGTATATGCCATAGACCATACGCATACCAGCTGCAGGCAGTATGAGTAATAATACCATAGTAATTAATACTGTATAATGTGCTTCCATTGGTGATGGCTGGCAGCAGTCTGATAACAGGGGCCACAGTGCTCATATATGACGGTGTAATGCAATGGCACCTAATGCGTTCGCGTCATGTACTACCTATCAATGCAGACACAGTACTTAATAGCCGGATGAATTATTTGATGGTTGACATCAGTTAATAAATGTAAAATAAAAATACTCACAGTATCCTCTTGAGGCATATTCTCTCTGATACTGACCCTGTTATAATCCAGGATTGTTTTACTGTAAATGAGGTGCTATACTATAAATACACATTGTGATGCTCCACGTATTTAGTCGAATGTCCGACTTTACATTATTCACGTCAGGGGACTGGTACATGTATTCCAATAGTTAGGATAATACATCGTTGTGTTTGTTTCTCCCATTCTAAGCTGGAATGTCAAAATCGCAATCTCCATGTTCAATGTATCATATGAAAGGTAAATCTAGTTTCTATTTTATATCCCAAAATATATCAATATGTGCATCTGGAAATATATATTTCCATACAATTCAGAAACATTGCTTCAGAAATGTCAGAATCTTGGGATATTTATTATTATACATTGTTTGCCCAAACAGTTGCTGAATATAAGGAAGTAAATAATATAATCGTAAAGACACCACACTATCTGAAACAATGTTTCAGAAAGTGGTTGGTTAACAAGACGGCCATATCGTACCATCCCCAAGATTTCCTTGCTATGCTTTTAAATTGTTTGCTCTAAACATTATTCACTAGAGTGATGACCACCACACAGACGTGTGTTAAAGTCAACGATTGCGGGTGAGACTCCCTAGACATCACACTATATGCACATTCATGCAACGTGCACTATTCAGCATCTATTTAATACATAGTCAACCTGAATAAACGCTGTCACCAATTATGACACAGATTGAAGCAGCACCATACAAGCTGATACCGATTCTAGTAGTGTACACCATTTAATCGTGCATCAGTGATTAAGACTATCTAATCAGAAAGAGTGTGGAGATAATATGTTTAATTTAGCAGCCAGAGAATTCCCATTAGCAAAACAATAAAGTGTAGTTATTAGGCATCATACCTAGCAGTCGGACTTTTCCTTGATTCAATTCGAGTTTTACAAACGTATATATTTACCAATGCTTTCCATCGATTCCATTATGTCTCTTAATTACAGAAAAGTGTGCATCATAAAAATGAGCATTCTCTATACACAATGGTTGGCCTGTGGAGAATGCTGAACATTAAAACTAGATGGAAATAGCTTTTAGAATGTCGGATGAATACAGACAAAGGACTTTCCAGCTGCTGCTGCGTGAACCTTTAACACTTAGAAAATACAAACATGTATCAATGCTTATCCATAACAGCTAAAACATATGTGCAGTGAATATGATACTGGCAGGAGCACATTTTTGTACAAGAGACAATGATAGCAGAGGAATCACGTTAAATAGTCCATTAAACCCTTACTCTGGCCGACCTGTCAGGCTTGATAAATCAATTCATTTAGCAGTAGCAGCATGTATGCACATTATTATCCATGGACATAGTATGTTCAACAAATGCAAACAGTGTAATGAGATGAAAGGGCACACTATGATATAGATGCATTATCCTCACAATCCGTTAACATCTCAATTGGTGCTAGCCATTTAGCAAACAATCGTTGTTTAATACTAATCACAAATATATGTATTATATGTACCTGGAGAGTAACCGAAGGTTCACTCTATTTGCCTGACATAAAAGTGTGCTTTATTTGAAAATGTTGTTTTCTGAGGGAATGCGTATATTAACCGGACATCTAATGGTTCATGGTCAGGAGCAAATGATTCCTGTGTTCCTGTAAAATAATACCAATTTGATATGTATCCCATTAATTAGGACATCTGGTTAAGAATTTCAAAATATGTGCATATTAAATGTCAATTTTCAGGTCAAAAGATGAGTATCTTTAAAAATATAATGCTGGGATTACAGAGCCAGTCATTCCAGTGATACATTCTCTAACATCATCCCTCTCTTAGCCTAAAATGTACAATCCTCAATACCAGTACAGAGGTTGGTTGTGGTCGGCTTCGTAATGAAAGCGTTAATGATTCACGTTAAATGAGTACCTGGCATGTGAAAGGTTTAAAGGTATCTTCTTCATTATCCCTATTAGTGGCATACGATAATCTGACACTGTATTCAAACTTACTGGATAAGTAGTCGATCAGCCACTAGTGGTGTATTTACAAACGAACATTTCCGAACAAGGAGGCGGGGTTGGCAGCGACGGTGCCAATTTAAAATTTGTTTCAATATATTCAACACTATATTTCCATAAAGTATAATATATTCATCAAAGACACACACTTTGTCACTTAACAGGCTTTTTTTTATAGCATCATGGCGGAGCTATACTAGCTCATCAAGATGGAGGCGCCAACATCTATGAGACATAACTGAATATGATGTAAAATCAGATCCCTCAATTCCGTGCTAATTCTAGCTATGGTGTGAACGTATATATAATTCTATCTATAATTGTACAAAGCACGAATATTCAATACTAAGTAGCTACGGTTACAATTTTCGAGTACACTTTTGTAATATATGTATTTAACGGATATTTGATATGAACGCAAAACTGTAAATACTTATTTCCGAAGATGTTGGATCCGATCCCAGGAGTAGAAAGTGTTGCGTGTAGCATTCGGGACCAATATCTACATCCCAGGGAGGTCACCAACGTTTCCTTATTATGTAAATAATTACTTTATACTAATGTAATGGAAATCCAATTAGTTTCAAATGATCTAAAAGAACATGTCAACAGAGTGCTGGGAACAGTACACACCCGAATTATATACATAACACATGCCGGTATTAGAATAACTTCCCGTTTTACTGAAGGATACATGCTCTTAATGTATGGAGTCTATCAATTTAAGCATTCCACACTGGAAAGCTGGAGTTCACATACACTCTTCACCGTGCATTAAACATACATGGCTACCTCTAAGCCCTACACATTGGCGAACCGCGTTGTTAATTCACATATTAAAATAGATTGCATTCAATGTTGTAATCAAGTAATCTGTGACAGGCTTGGTGCTTATCATCACTGGAATCTGTTTCCGGCTCAACAACCCCATCACTGCCATTATCACTGTTATTTGCTCACTCATATAATAAGTTCATAGCTTTACCAGGTAGATGTGTTGGCCATCACCCAATGTCATCATATCAGGCTATGAATGCCTCGCAGCACAGCGCCATATATTACAAGCAACTGACTGACTCGGTCTCGGTAGAATCTGGAGTGAAGCAGGGCGCATTCTTCACCCCTTCTCTTCTCACTCATAATAAATTGCCGTATTATGCTCCCCTCCCCCCACACAGCGAACATAACACACGTAATAGATTTGACTCTGCTACCAGTATCAGAAGGTATGTAATATGTAAATGATCTTCTGTAGCGGTCACGGAGATATCCAGCAAATCTAGCACAGAATGTAATAACCAGAACCATGATGTTGAAAATAGGGAAGACAACGCCCATGAAGAGAAATGTTGGAACTACCCTGTTTCCTCAGACTCTAGATGTGAAAATAAAATGAATAACAGTATTTGCAAAGCTAATCAAACTGTTTAATGAGCTGCAGGATACGAAGAGCAACACGTCTGCCGCATACCCATCAAGATACCTATTTCCAACTGCAATGTTCTCTGTATCCTTGTATGCAGTTCTCGTTGTACCATCGAAAAGAAACTAGAAACATTCTAGAAAAAATGTTTCCACAGAATTAGGAAAATCCTCTTGGCAAGACAACATTTGGTGTCCAAACAATTTATTCAATGGCCAACCACATGGGCTGCTAGTGGCTTGGCCACGTGTGCAGAATAAGTCCCGCTCCACTCACATGAGCAACCTTCTGGTGGAACCCAAGCAAAAAAGCAGGGAAAAACAGGAGAAAATTGAGCCAGTGTTGCGAAATGATTCATCAGATTTCATCATAAGTTTGAACAGGGGAACCTACCTTTTTCCTGAAGGATTGAATATAATCACACCTTGAGGATTCGTGCAGCATAAGACTGCCTAAAGAAAGCAATGCCCCTTATTCCCCTGCATGATAAGGACATTGTGACGGGTGTGGCCTTGACATGAGTCATTACAATTGTATTTATTTATTAGCTGTAATTGCCGTGAAATTGGCATGATGCCCGATATTGCTTCCACCCTCCAACGTGCAGCCATTGTGACAATACATGCAAGTCATAGTGGCATCACTTAATGTATGTCATTGAGCAAACAAAATCAATCCGGTTAATAATTAATCAGAGGTGCTCATAAATGCCTGAATGGAGTTATGAGTTAACTAACCACAATGCCACACACACAAATTAATTATGACCATGTTATTTTGCACTGTGCGTTGCATTGAAGATTGGATGCATTCATCAGTTGACTATAACCAAAGATTCGTATCCACAGCAAAATTGACCACTGGCGTGACTGGCTCATTTATCGAGCCAGTTATTCTTGCGGTGGATCTTTCGATGGTCGTCTTTTTCTTTGGCCTGCAAATGGAGATTCCTCAAGACCCCTGCAAAGGCCGGTTTTGGCCGGCTTCGCAATGAAAGGGTTACATTAGATTTACGTGTGATAATGATGATGACTTTTTCTTACCAGATCCAGGGTGTGATGATTTTGTCGGGATGGTGAATGATGCCGCATGCCGCAGATTGTTGCCTTGGGCTGTTCTCTATGGCTTGTTGCAGTAATCGCTATTTCGACAGTATTGATATTATTTATATGCCAATCTGAACATGATGTATATTCTTACAAGATGCGGTATGTTTTGATTATATGAGGCTGGGCGTGATGTTGTTTGCCATTGCGCATTGGCTTCGGCACCTCTTGGTGTCGTGTAGCTTCTTTTACTTCCTTACAAGACTTTTGAATTTTCTGGCGGTATTCACGTTGATGTTTAAATTTCATGATGTTATATTGTTGTCATATTGTGAATGGATTACGTACCATATTCCTGAATTGCTGCAAGCTTATTCATTGCCTTTTTATTGTACATTATCTTGTAAATAAAGATGATTTTACAACAAGAAACTAAAATCTGGCGCGCTTGGAGACCAGAGAGGGAGAGGGCAGTCGAGAAGGAAAGTCAGAGGGATGGGCAACACGGCGGTCATAAGGTGATAGAAGGGGAAGAGGGATAGGGAGGGCGGGGGAGGAGAGGTTGAGTGAGTGATAGATAGAGAGAGAGAGAGAGAGAGAGAGAAAGTGAGAGATCGAGCGAGCGAGTGAGTGAGTGAGTGAGTGAGTGAGTGAGTGAGTGAGTGAGTGAGTGAGTGAGTGAGTGAGTGAGTGAGTGAGTGAGTGAGTGAGTGAGTGAGTGAGTGAGTGAGTGAGTGAGTGAGTGAGTGAGTGAGTGAGTGAGTGAGTGAGTGAGTGAGTGAGTGAGTGAGTGAGTGAGTGAGTGAGTGAGTGAGTGAGTGAGTGAGTGAGTGAGTGAGTGAGTGAGTGAGTGAGTGAGTGAGTGAGTGAGTGAGTGAGTGAGTGAGTGAGTGAGTGAGTGAGTGAGTGAGTGAGTGAGTGAGTGAGTGAGTGAGTGAGTGAGTGAGTGAGTGAGTGAGTGAGTGAGTGAGTGAGTGAGTGAGTGAGTGAGTGAGTGAGTGAGTGAGTGAGTGAGTGAGTGAGTGAGTGAGTGAGTGAGTGGGTGAGTGGGTGAGTGCGTGAGTGGGTGAGTGGGTGAGTGGGTGGGTGGCTGGGTGGGTCCGTGGGTGGGTGGGTCCGTGGGTGGGTGGGTCCGTGGGTGATTGGGTGAGTGGGTGAGTGGGTGAGTGGGTGAGTGGGTGAGTGGGTGAGTGGGTGAGTGGGTGAGTGGGTGAGTGGGTGAGTGGGTGAGTGGGTGGGTGAGTGAGAGAGTGCGTGAGTGAGAGTGTAGGTGCGTGCGTGCGTGCGTGCGTGCGTGCGTGCGTGCGTGCGTGCGTGCGTGCGTGCGTGCGTGCGTGCGTGCGTGCGTGCGTGCGTGCGTGCGTGCGTGCGTGCGTGCGTGCGTGCGTGCGTGCGTGCGTGCGTGCGTGCGTGCGTGCGTGCGTGCGTGCGTGCGTGCGTGCGTGCGTGCGTGCGTGCGTGCGTGCGTGCGTGCGTGTGATCGAGTGAGTGAGTGAGTGAGTGAGTGAGTGAGTGAGCGAGCGAGCGAGCGAGCGAGTGAGTGAGTGAGTGAGTGAGTGAGTGGGTGGGTGGGTGGGTGGGTGGGTGGGTGGGTGGGTGGGTGAGTGAGTGAGTGTGAGGGAGGGAGGGCGGGCGGGCGGGCGGGCGGGCGGGCGGGCGGGCGGGCGGGCGGGCGGGCGGGCGGGCGGGCGGGCGTGAGTGAGTGAGTCAGTCAGTCAGTCAGTCAGTCAGTCAGTCAGTCAGTCAGTCAGTCAGTCAGTCAGTCAGTCAGTCAGTCAGTCAGTCAGTCAGTCAGTCAGTCAGTCAGTCAGTCAGTCAGTCAGTCAGTCAGTCAGTCAGTCAGTCAGTCAGTCAGTCAGTCAGTCAGTCAGTCAGTCAGTCAGTCAGTCAGTCAGTCAGTCAGTCAGTCAGTCAGTCAGTCAGTCAGTCAGTCAGTCAGTCAGTCAGTCAGTCAGTCAGTCAGTCAGTCAGTCAGTCAGTCAGTCAGTCAGTCAGTCAGTCAGTCAGTCAGTCAGTCAGTCAGTCAGTCAGTCAGTCAGTCAGTCAGTCAGTCAGTCAGTCAGTCAGTCAGTCAGTCAGTCAGTCAGTCAGTCAGTCAGTCAGTCAGTCAGTCAGTCAGTCAGTCAGTCAGTCAGTCAGTCAGTCAGTCAGTCAGTCAGTCAGTCAGTCAGTCAGTCAGTCAGTCAGTCAGTCAGTCAGTCAGTCAGTCAGTCAGTCAGTCAGTCAGTCAGTCAGTCAGTCAGTCAGTCAGTCAGTCAGTCAGTCAGTCAGTCAGTCAGTCAGTCAGTCAGTCAGTCAGTCAGTCAGTCAGTCAGTCAGTCAGTCAGTCAGTCAGTCAGTCAGTCAGTCAGTCAGTCAGTCAGTCAGTCAGTCAGTCAGTCAGTCAGTCAGTCAGTCAGTCAGTCAGTCAGTCAGTCAGTCAGTCAGTCAGTCAGTCAGTCAGTCAGTCAGTCAGTCAGTCAGTCAGTCAGTCAGTCAGTCAGTCAGTCAGTCAGTCAGTCAGTCAGTCAGTCAGTCAGTCAGTCAGTCAGTCAGTCAGTCAGTCAGTCAGTCAGTCAGTCAGTCAGTCAGTCAGTCAGTCAGTCAGTCAGTCAGTCAGTCAGTCAGTCAGTCAGTCAGTCAGTCAGTCAGTCAGTCAGTCAGTCAGTCAGTCAGTCAGTCAGTCAGTCAGTCAGTCAGTCAGTCAGTCAGTCAGTCAGTCAGTCAGTCAGTCAGTCAGTCAGTCAGTCAGTCAGTCAGTCAGTCAGTCAGTCAGTCAGTCAGTCAGTCAGTCAGTCAGTCAGTCAGTCAGTCAGTCAGTCAGTCAGTCAGTCAGTCAGTCAGTCAGTCAGTCAGTCAGTCAGTCAGTCAGTCAGTCAGTCAGTCAGTCAGTCAGTCAGTCAGTCAGTCAGTCAGTCAGTCAGTCAGTCAGTCAGTCAGTCAGTCAGTCAGTCAGTCAGTCAGTCAGTCAGTCAGTCAGTCAGTCAGTCAGTCAGTCAGTCAGTCAGTCAGTCAGTCAGTCAGTCAGTCAGTCAGTCAGTCAGTCAGTCAGTCAGTCAGTCAGTCAGTCAGTCAGTCAGTCAGTCAGTCAGTCAGTCAGTCAGTCAGTCAGTCAGTCAGTCAGTCAGTCAGTCAGTCAGTCAGTCAGTCAGTCAGTCAGTCAGTCAGTCAGTCAGTCAGTCAGTCAGTCAGTCAGTCAGTCAGTCAGTCAGTCAGTCAGTCAGTCAGTCAGTCAGTCAGTCAGTCAGTCAGTCAGTCAGTCAGTCAGTCAGTCAGTCAGTCAGTCAGTCAGTCAGTCAGTCAGTCAGTCAGTCAGTCAGTCAGTCAGTCAGTCAGTCAGTCAGTCAGTCAGTCAGTCAGTCAGTCAGTCAGTCAGTCAGTCAGTCAGTCAGTCAGTCAGTCAGTCAGTCAGTCAGTCAGTCAGTCAGTCAGTCAGTCAGTCAGTCAGTCAGTCAGTCAGTCAGTCAGTCAGTCAGTCAGTCAGTCAGTCAGTCAGTCAGTCAGTCAGTCAGTCAGTCAGTCAGTCAGTCAGTCAGTCAGTCAGTCAGTCAGTCAGTCAGTCAGTCAGTCAGTCAGTCAGTCAGTCAGTCAGTCAGTCAGTCAGTCAGTCAGTCAGTCAGTCAGTCAGTGAGTCAGTCAGTGAGTCAGTCAGTGAGTCAGTCAGTCAGTGAGTCAGTGAGTCAGTGAGTCAGTGAGTGAGCGAGCGAGCGAGCGAGCCAGGGGGGGAGTACGTGTGTGGGTGAGTGATGGAGAGAGAGAAGCACGTAGAGTACGTGCGTGCATTCGTGCGCGCTTGCCTGAGTGAGTGAGTTGGTCGCTGGGTGGCTGGGTGGGTGGGTGGGTGGATGGGTGGGTGGGTGGGTCGGTGGGTGGGTGGGTGAGTGAGTGAGTGAGTGAGTGAGTGAGTGAGTGAGGGAGGGAGGGAGGGAGGGAGGGCGAGAGTGCGTGCGTGCGTGTGCGTGCGTGCGTGCGTGCGTGCGTGCGTGCGTGCGTGCGTGCGTGCGTGCGTGCGTGCGTGCGTGCGTACGTGCGTGCGTGCGTGCGTGCGTGAGTGACGGTGGCGGCCGAGTAGGGCTGCACTCGTAGCTCTGCAATGATTCTAAATACGTTTACGTTCTGAATAACTTATCCATGAATTAAACGAATTAGGATAACTGGCCCATTTGACGTAGACGTCTCGCTTATTATCTTTCGTACACCTTTTAATAATTCTCGATACAGCTGACTGTTAGCTTCGTTTAAACCAATGTTCTGCAACTCTTCGGAATAAAATGTACCAATAATGGGATTTTGATTATAGTCGTTGAACGTATATACACCCGATCTGTGAGGTAGTTTCAAACTCATTGTGAATATCTCATTGCTCCCTTGGTACATGGATCTTTTAACTCTGACGCTCTTACGCTATTGCCTACGCTCAAACCGCTCGGCTTTACCGATGCTCTCGGCTTCGCTTTCGAGGACTTATTACGGCAAGCTAACGCCTCTGTACCGTGGTCAACATCTACAGTGTTCATTTTTGTACCAACGTGTGCAGCTCTATTGTAAGATCTTACCAGATTAGGGGAGTGCGTTGATATATCTATCATTATTTTTGTAATTAATATATTTCCGTAACTTAGTCTTTATTATTTGTTGAACCCGTTCGACGATCCCTGACTTCGTGAGAGAGTTCTGAAATGTATAGAAATGTATACCTTTAGACGTGTACATGTGTCTAACGGTAGCGGTCACAAATTCACCCCCTGTATCACTCTGAATCGATTCAGGTCTTCTAGGGACAGTGTTCAGAAAAAACCCTGCAATGCTTGAGCTATGGTGTTCACAGTTTTATTCGGTAAAGGAATTATCCACGCAAATATTGAATAGTAGATAATGCATAGAGTTATTATGTCTGGCTAAACTAGTAACGTCGCTCAGATTCATTTGCCATAACTGATCAACGCTGGTTACTTTGAATCGATCACTCTTAAATTGTATTCGCTTAGGTTTATGCAACGAGTATGTAGCTTGTTCTGCTAACCAGGCTCGCATTACAGGTTTGGATATGTTTCCATTAATGGCCCTATACAGTTTTTTCAAACCGCAAAATGATGCAGTGTGTTTGCTATCGTAATATACACGTTCAAGCTGTCAGTTACGCTAATAAATCGCTTATTTGGTACGGTTCTTGCGAGCTTTTTTTCGCCATTAACCACGTGTTGGACAGCTTAGCGTCTTGAGATCTTAGATTGCTAGCTACAGAGCGCTTTTTACCTTTCTGTTAATGAGGGTAGATCGTAAACCTTTAACCTGGGGTTCGTTTTTCTGTTTTTTCGCTCTAGACTCGCTGTGTTGAAGGCTCTGCGGTTGTTCAACGCCTTCGTCTGTATTATGAATAGTAGCCCAAGGCTTATGACTGCCCACTACTTGTCTAGGTATATTGGCATCGGCTAAGAGTCTATTGAAGGCTGTCAGTAATTTAAGTTCTAAAAAATCCTTAGAATTTGTATAAGGATTCTGCGTCACTGTTGAAGCTATTAAATCTACCAGATTGCTATTGGGATAGGCTACGCCGTCTATGGTGACACGGTTGAAGTTGTCTAATGATAAGCCTGGGGCCCTATGATTTAAGATGTCGATCATTCTCTCGCCTTTATTCCTTTAGCTAGGGCTCACCGATTGAACTAACGCTTTAATTCTAGCATTATCCAATTTTAAACTTCTAGGTGCTGAAGTCTGGAGTTTCCACGAACGCTGATAATCATCTGACAACGTAACGGCTGAACCGAATTGCTTAGCCTGATCTATCTGCAGCCTACACTTTTGAAGCTTCTGAGAATACAAAGTTGACTTTTCTTTAGTCGTCAAGTCGCTGCGATTTAGAATGTGTTCTATCTCTTGGTCTAAATTCACAGGCGATCTAACGTTTTGATCGCTATTTAGAATAGTATTAATCTTAGACGTCGTGTTTATGCCGTCTATCATATTATGCGGTACCAACGCCATTTTCTGAACACTTTCCACAGCCATTATTGTTATTATTACCCGAATAGTTTAGAAATCAGCGTTAATACTGCTGGCAGTAGAAGTTGTAAGAATTGAATATAGTATAGTATATATAGTAGAGTATTGAATAACTCGTCGTTTTTCATATAATGGCATCTTGCTTTTACTGAGCAATCTAATGTTATCCCCGTATATGTGTAAACGTTTATATTGTATTCGATGTAATTTTCTGTTTCCACGAATTAGGCTTAAACAGCATTCGGACACAGCATCGGCTACACCCTTATTACAGCGCTTTAGAATTATCTTGCGTTGCTTGGGTTTGGCTTTAACTAAACTCTGTAAGACTGATAATTGATCTGAGATATTGACAGCTCTATGCCCTCTTTTAAACGTAGACCCGGGTCTAATAACCACGCCCCTAGACTGTCTACGCTTATTATTATTATTAGTATTATTATTATTATTATTATTATTATTATTATTATTATTATTATTGTTATTATTATTGTTAGCGTTACTCCGTCTGTTAGCCATTTTGACTTTATTAAGCTTTCTTATTAGGCTTAGGCACATACACTAGTAACACTACGCAAACTTGGTTCGGTAAAATATTGGCACGTAATCTCAGATGTTCAGGTGTTGTCTGACAGAATGATGTATATAGATAATTAACCACGATCTCGCGTAGTGGCATCGCTATATGAATCCTGCAATGTCGAACTACGTCTAGGATACATTTGATGAGCCAATGTAGTTATGCTGGATGCGTCTCTAGTATTATTAAATAGGATTATGTAATAACAATTCAGCGAAATATTTCTATGGTGCTTATTTTTTTAAGAAAATATTATGAATCAAATGAATTATCGTTGAATACTTGTGATGCCCTCGCCTCATAAACGATGAAGTAACCCGGTTATCTACGTCCTCCATCAAATCGTCATGGATAATTAGATTAGCTATGTTTGGAATCTATTTCTAAATCTTGAACTCGTGAATATAGCTCTACATCCGCGCCGAGTCTCCCGTAAGCAGGTTGGTATGCCCCGTAACATAAGATAATTCGTTCAGGTGTGTTATCGAATATATTTAAATTCATGACTCTGGAACAAATCTACGAATTTGAAATAGAGTTGCTTAACATAGATTCTGCACGCAGACCAACCAATATATTATGAATTTTTGGTCATCCATGGAACGTTATGGGGGATATATATATATATAGAATGCGGAAAGCGGTGTGCGGAAATGGAACGCGGAATATACTTCAGATCGCGCTTTACTATTTTATATATATATATATATATATATATATATATATATATATATATATATATATATATATATATATATATATATATATATATATATATATATATATATATATAATAGTAAAGCGCGATCTGAAGTATATTCCGCGTTCCATTTCCGCACACCGCTTTCCGCATTATATATATATATATATATCCCCCATAACGTTCCATGGATGACCAACAATTCGTGTTTTTAAAATTATATATTAATTTATAAGGTATGAAGAGGGTCGAGTATAGTCGCGCTATCCTAAGGTTACAAATTAAAACAAAAATCCAAATTAAGCTGAAATACTTTGAGTTACGGCTGATTAACACGTAAAAGCGGGTTGTTTTTTGGGCGTGTTAAATTGTGTCATTTGGGTCTTGGCGTGGGTGCGTCCGAGAATGTGTGTGGTGTAATCTTTAAGGTGTTATTTGCTAGTTCTCAATGCTAGGGTCTAGACTCACGTCTTTTTTAATTTGCATACCTTTGAAGAGCAAAATATCTTCTAAGATCATCACACCTGTTCTAATTCTGAAGACGACGATGTATTGCAACGTAATATAGATATGTTAATGCACGATCTAAGTGATACTGATCTCTTAACCACGGTTCAAAATGATCAACCTGTAACATCCCCCATTACGCCCCTGCAACGCCATCAACTCCTGAATTCCAACCCAAAATATAAACGCTCAAATGCTGTTGTACAATTTTGGAGACCATTCGACTTCTTGATCTCCAACGCCGCTAACGTTGCCGCCCCACCCCCAGCACCCTGGTCCACCCTAAACAACTCGACCGCACAACACCCCAACGCTACCAACCATACCTCTGGAGCTACTAAACCCCACCCACCTCTAGCAATGCTGTTAGCTCGCCCTATACACTGGTTAAGAAGACTAGCACGAATAATTACAAGAATTGCAAACATAAATCTGCTCAGGTATGCAGGGATAATTTATGTGAAACTAATGATACGACTATGGAATCTAATATGATCGGTGGAGGGGTTAGCATTGTAGAGGGGGGTGGGGGGCATTCTGGGGATGCAGTGTATGACAGACAATGTGGTGACATTGTAACAGCTATACTTAGACCCGACACAGCCAACATCGATAATATATACTCTCACGCACACCTTTCAGTCCTGGCATTTTAAAATTACAGAAAATTCTTACTTTGTCAACTTTAATCTAGACGCCATTGTTACAGAGAATTTGGTTGACGTTTCCGAGCGTGTGCACTCTATTTTTGAAAGAATACTAGAGAGTTTTTATGCTAGCATGAATACATCGACACACAGCAGGGTCGCGATAAATTACCCGGCTTTAAACACCCCGATCAACGTGGACTTTTCCCAAGTCCGAGATCTGACGGCTACAGAAATAACGACTGCAATTTCTGAAGTGAGTCGATCTCAAAGAGACGTATGTCTCGATGGGGACTTTTCTATGGAGATTTTTCATGTAAAAATGCATAGCGGATCCGGGGTGGAAAAGTAATCTTGCCAAATTAAGGCTCGATGAGGTGGAGTTTGAAGCCACGCTGAAAAGATACGGTATCACTGTTAGGAATCTAGATGATATGTGTATGGCCCGATGTATGGCGACCCGGATATACTATCTAGATTCCACAGCCTCGAAGTTCGATTGTATGCAACTTAGAAGGCCTGCTAAACTCCTAGCTGGAGGAGGTGTAGGTGCTAATCAGCATCAATGTATGAAAGCTTGAGAACTGCACGCTAATGCTGGTGTGTCTACTGACGTAGCTTCTAGTCATGATGCTTGACATGCATTCCAAGACATCTGGCCCACTGGGCATTTATCTAAGAGTGTATAGCAAGGTCGAGAATAAACGCTGCGTATACAGGGGAGTGGATAATTGTGTTCAAATGATGCCCATATATCTGTATAATGATCATTACGCATACATAATCAGGGTTAAGGCCTTGAAAGGTTGTAGTTATTACTGTGTCGATTGCGACGTTGCTTACATGAACCACGATCAACACTCTTGCATAAAACACTGTCGTTTATGTCGTGTGGCTCCACCCTGCAAGCAGATAGCTAATCGCCATTGCGAAGCTTGTAGCAGATAGTTTAAGAGTGAGGGTTGCTACAACAATACAGTCAACTCTGGACTGCGCGCTATGCGTAAGTCTTGCGGGGACTGTGGCAAGCTTATAGGCGTTGCCTCTCGCTCTAAGAATCATTGCAGGCAGAGGAAATGTCCTAGTTACACGACTGAAGTTGAATTACGTGACCACGTTTGCTATATGCAGCCTTATAATGATGAACACATGAGCTTAGTGGCGAAGTGTAAGGCACGTGACCCTAAAAACAGGAATAAGGACTTATCGCCCATACCTCAATGTTTCATCTTTTATAATTTTGAAACAAACCAAGTGACTAAGCGTCACAAGATTATTTATGTCGTAGCTCAGATGGCTTGCTACGTATGCATTAGCAAACCTCATGACGAGTATGTCTTGGATTGCCATGAACCTCGGAGAGAGGTTATCCTCGAAGGTTTGAATGCTCAAACTGATGTCATGCAATGGTTATTAGCTAAGAAATTTGAGCGTAGGGGTTTGCATATGACTAATGTTCTACGTTTTCGGGACTACATCACTATAGCTCATAACAGCCAGCCTTGGTTTTGATTTGCTTCTAGTGATGGAGTGGATCTTTAGAAATACAGAACTTAAACCGTTCAACCTAATAATGAACGGTAATAAAGTGGTGTATTTGAATGTTCAGGACATTCATTTTAAGGACAGTCTAGCGTTTCTTCTGTTTCAACTGCGTCGACTACTGGCGGTATTCAATCTACTTAGTGAGAAAGGATTGTTTCCTTATCTCCTAGACAGTGATGTATTCTTTGATTACGTGGGCACGTACTCCTTGATTAACCCTTACGGCGCTCACAGCATGTCTGTGTTAGCATGTAAGGAATTCGACTCATGCTATGACTTAGATAAAGATGGTGTTTTCAATTTTAGGGATGCCATGACACTTTACTGCAGGTCTGACGTAGATATTCTGAGCATGCCTTGCAGAAAGATTCATGAGAAGTTCATCCGTGAAACAGGGATACCACCTTTTGAGTCATCTCTAACGTTACCGTCATTATGTAATAGGGTGTTTAGGGCTAACTACATAGACGAGCATAAGCTAGTAGCTCCGCCTCTTACGAGGTACACTAACCTATGTAAAAGGAACAGTAACTCCGTAGAAGCATGTAGGTGGCTAGATTTCCTAGCTCATTCTAAGCAGAAAGATTCGTGAGATGTTCATCCATGAAACAGGGATACTGCCTTTCATGTCATCTATGACGTTACTGTCATTATGTAATAAGGTGTTTAGGGCTATCTACTTAACTGAGCATAAGTTGTAGCTCCGCCTGTTATGGGATACATTAAGCTATGCAACAAGAAACGTAACCCCGTAAAAGCATGTAAGTAGCTAGATTACCTGGCTCATCTAAGAACATGTTTATTAAACACTCTGTAAGTGGCGGCGAACCCGAAGCATTTAACCGATCGCTGGATGATTGCTGCCCAGACATGGATGACTACTTCGAGTACTACAGCTGTTACGTGCATGCCTGCTCGAAATGTCTGCCTAGAAAGTGTATGACTACCAAGGCATATCTTGAGCCTGATCTAACTTTAGAAGAAGTGTATCAGAAGATGCTTTCTAAATATAGTGAGCTTTGACGTATGGGTTTGAAGGTAGTCGAAATGTGGGGTTGTGATATAAGGCCCACAGGCTTAATGACCCTAGCATTAATGCTTTCTGAGTACTAGAACGTATCATGAACTGCCTACCATGCATGATGCCCTGTATGGCGGCCATACCAGTGTCATACGTTTGCATCGTCAGGCCACTGAAGATGAGTATATAGCACACATGGATATCACTTCACTCTATCCTTACATTTATAAGACCCATGAGTACAGTCTAGGTGAACCGGAAGTAATCGTTAGAGATTTTAAACTGATAGAGGAGCTATGGTCTTACTTTGGTCAGATAAAGTGTATCTGTTCGCCTCCTAAATATTTATTCTTTCCTGTCCTCCCGTACAGATGTAACACGTTTGTTCTTTCCACTGTGCAGTAAATGTGCTCACGATTTGCAGAGCGCTGGATGTACTCATAGCGATTGTTAGTGCCCTCTACACAGTGCATGGACATCTGTGTAGTTGATGAAGGCAGTATGTAGCGGGTAACGTATCTTAGAGTGTATCGAGATATGGCACTACAAAGAAAGTATTGATACACTTTTCAGGGGATACATCGATAACTTTTTGAAAATTAAACAAGAATCATTGGGGTATCCCGAGGACATGAAGGGATTAAATTAGATAAATCTTTGATCATTCAAAATAAGTGTCATAGAGCCCTGGCAAAACAGGTGCTGAATTCTTTGTGGAGGTATTTCGCCCTCGGCCCCTACCCTAAACACGAATACCTCGATTCATTTGGTGTGGTGTTGAAGTTGCTGATGGATAGAACGATTTTTGTCAAAGATATCCGTGTATGCAATGGCAGCACTCTCTTAATGCACTATCGCAAGTTGAACCAATTTATGCCAGCAGATAATCAAACCAATGACATGATCGCTACGTTTGTCATGAGTCATGCCAGTGTTCATTTGCTACGAAGCCTTGTAGTGGCAGGCACGAGTTGCATTTATCACAATACAGATTCTATCGTGTATGTTAAAAAACATGATAAACCTCGCCTAATCCCCGTTTACCATGACAGACTTCGTTATTTCATGGACGTAGTTCCTTCCTGCAGTGAAATAACAGAGTATTGTCAACACAGACTGGCCTGTGCATACATACAGCTAGACAGACAGACTGGGGATATCAAGAATGTCTGCAAAATTAAGTACTCTTCTGCTTTATGATTATCAGTTAGATATGTGCAGTGAGCGATACATAGTTATAGAATGCGGGAGGGGTTGGGGGATATTGAGATGCTATTTTTGTATTATGTATAATGTTCTAACCCATAATGTAGAAGATTACTACGCTAATTACCCTTAAGCTCGCCTCATTGGATACCTGGAGACCAGCGATTTAATGAGGGGGCGGGGCTTCGCCATCAAACGAGTTCCCAGGAAAGGCGTGCCCAGACACGTAACCTGGTCGTCCATCATTACTTAATACATTAACCCTTGAGCATTTGACATGGCGCCAAGAGATCATCCTTAATTACACCCATTAACCCTCGTTAATCAGCATTCAGCTGATCACCCTCAAGCTCGCTTCATTGCATGTTGGAAACGCGTGCCTTAACGAGGGGGCGGGGCTAATGATCGAACAAGTCCAAACATGTAACCTGCCAATCATCCTTAATTACCTGGCCATTAACGCTTGTCAATCATTATGATAATTACCATTAAGCTCGCCGCATTGGATGACAGGTGGCACATGACTTAACGGGGGGGGGGGGGGGGGGAGGGGGCGCTTATGGTCTCCCTCTACATCTAACATCCAATCAAAAGGGGGTAGATACAGTCGTCTGTATTCACACCTTTACACAACGGCGGCAAAGATCAAAGGAAAAAATGTTATAATGATACTTTTCACAGGCGACTGTAACGTCCCACCTCTACTCGATCGATCCCCAACACGGGCAACGCGTGGGTAGAGTTTGCCTTTCTCTACATAATAGTATATATGGGATGCATATAAATCTGTGATTGTTAACTACCAATAGCGAACACGTGGATACAAATGTACAGTTCGCATCGTTTGATCTAGAAATATCGGGGCCATGAACATTACAACGTAATGATACAGGTAAGCTGTTGAATATTTTGAAACTAATGTGGCATGGTGCTGGTGGTGCCTATAGCAGTAACAGCGCCCAGTCAAATTAGATTTAACATATTCAAAACAATGTGTACTAAATAGTAAATCCATCAAAGACATAGGATGTGTACGCTTGACGGAATCTTCAATGTTCACGACGGAGATAGATACGCCGCTATGCATTGTGACATCAGCCAACAAGCGATCTAATGGACCTTTTCGGTTTTAGCTATGCCCCGCCCATCTCTAGCTAAGCTCCACCGACACCTCGCTCGTGTTGGGATCGATCAAATCACTGAAAACCCTGACTAAGGCAGCAACAGCGCCCAGTGAAATTAGTTTCAACATATTAAATAGCAAAGAATTATAAAGATATACAATTCATACAACGTGTCGGACCATTTGAGATTTGGTGACGGTCTATATGGAACCCTTTGTGACGTAATACTTATGACGTCATAATACACACGCTGAGTTGATTATGACGTCATACGAGGTCTGATGATGAATGGATACTCTGGAAAGTTGAAGTGAGGCAAATTATTGGAATTCAGGATTCAAAGTACATAAATTGGTTCCAACACAAGGAACGTGTGTGTGTAGCTTGGATACACATAGGCGGGGAATAGCTAGAAATGAATCCCTTTATTGGTAACCATGTGAATAACTACCCTGCAGCTTAATGGACCGACATTAGCAGCCCGGTATCGACCCAACATTGGTCCAGTAATCTGTGTCATCCGGGTATGTTATAAACCATATGCCCCGAAAGCGCAAGATATCCCTCAATCGTATACAACGTTACAATGTACAGCATATGGTGCTGAGCAAAGACTTTTAGAACAAACTATCTTGAAGTTGGTGCTGGCCACGGAAGGAATAACGTCCAGTCAAACATGTTTCAAAACATTCGACGGATTACCAGCTCTTCAGATTGGCATGCTGACATTTTAGGAGTAGAATGTGTGATATCGGTATACTGAGAACCATGCATGCATGGGAGTGGTTCTATAAGTGATTGAAAGCATGAAAATATAACGCAGGAACTGTAACTGTGTTAATTTCTGAATGTACATTGCTTTGTGACGGATCGGAACACAGGTATTGAATTGGCCTTTGTCTGGAATTTGCAAATTGCTTCTGGATATATGCTGTTCACGTGGAACGAGATGCTGGGGGAGAATTAGGATTTGGCCCAGTTCCGAGACAATTGTAATTGTCCTGATGTAGTATTCGCTACACGCGCTATCCGGCGCAACAACCTCGTGCGTGCGTGCGTGCGTGCGTGCGTGCGTGCGTGCGTGCGTGCGTGCGTGCGTGCGTGCGTGCGTGCGTGCGTGCGTGCGTGCGTGCGTGCGTGCGTGCGTGCGTGCGTGCGTGCGTGCGTGCGTGCGTGCGTGCGTGCGTGCGTGCGTGCGTGCGTGCGTGCGTGCGTGCGTGCGTGCGTGCGTGCGTGCGTGCGTGCGTGCGTGCGTGCGTGCGTGCGTGCGTGCGTGCGTGCGTGCGTGCGTGCGTGCGTGCGTGCGTGCGTGCGTGCGTGCGTGCGTGCGTGCGTGCGTGCGTGCGTGCGTGCGTGCGTGCGTGCGTGCGTGCGTGCGTGCGTGCGTGCGTGCGTGCGTGCGTGCGTGCGTGCGTGCGTGCGTGCGTGCGTGCGTGCGTGCGTGCGTGCGTGCGTGCGTGCGTGCGTGCGTGCGTGCGTGCGTGCGTGCGTGCGTGCGTGCGTGCGTGCGTGCGTGCGTGCGTGCGTGCGTGCGTGCGTGCGTGCGTGCGTGCGTGCGTGCGTTGGTGTGTGCGTGCGTTGGTGTGTTTCTGCGTGCGTGCGTGCGTGCGTGCGTGCGTGCGGGCGGGCGGGCGGGCGGGCGGGCGTGATTGCGTGCGGGCGGGAGGGAGGGCGGGCGGGCGGGCGGGCGGGCGGGCGGGCAGGCGGGCGTGCGTGTACCAGATGTGCATAACTCGTCATCGCCACCGCCGTCACCTCCGCCACCGCCACCACCGCCGCTTCCGCCGGCTCAGCCGCCACCACCGCCGCCGTCGTCGTCGTCATCGTCGTTGCCATCGACATCGCCATCACAATAGCTATCACCACCCCGCCATCAACATCATAGTCACTGGTACTGACATCGTCATTGCCATCGCCATCCTCTTCGCCGACGGCATCACTGTAGTCATTGCTGTCGCTGTCATCGTCGCCGTCATTATCATCATTACAATCGTCGTTTTTACTGCATGGATAATGTCATCATCATAGAATACGTAATTGTACTTCGCTTTCATAACATGCCCGTTGACAGAATCATTGTGCTCTATTTTGTCTAGGTCTTTATTTTACGTTCACCAGCGTAATACGCTTGTGACGTACATCTGAAAAACAATTAGATCACGGCTATGCCCCTCCAATATCTAACTAAGCTCCGCTCAGCTCTAGCTTAGCTCCGCCCACCTCTAGCTAAGCTCCACTTGGTCGTTGAGTATATTGTTATCGATTTATTTACTTTAAATCCAGAATTCCTAGAATGTTAATTTCATGTTAATTATACAGCTAATCTGATGAATATTTTGTAACTAGTAACAACGTCCAGTGAAATTAGTTTCAACATAATGTGTATTAAATTGTCAAGACATACAATGCCTTCAACCGACGGATTATTCAAGATTTATGACGGGCATTGTTAAGAGTTGTGATTGTGACGTCAACCTACATGTGGCTTAATTGATTATGCAATCATATATGTGAGTGACGGGTTGGATTCATCAATTGAAGCCTGGATTAACATGCTCTTAATGAACCGTTCCAATGTTAGCTGTGCCCCACGCCCCGCCCATCCAGAGTTAAGCTTCAGCCACGTTTCGTCCGTGGTTGGATGGATCGATACCCGAACGTCTTGGCTATCAATTCCCAGAAAAATATACAGGTAACTTTTGAATATTTTGAACCCAATTCGGCCGGGTGCCTTTGCTGCCAATGGCAGCAACATCGCAGAGTCAAATTAGTTTCAATATATTCAACAGCATGTTTAATAAATAATATTGATTATGACGTCATACTACAAGTCACGTAGTTGAGTATGCCGACATATGATGGGCGGGAAACTGGAAAGGTCCATTTCAATAAAATAAAAATTACAGGTAAACTGGTTAATATTTTGACAGCAATACCGTCCATCAAATGTATTGGAATATTTACACCGGTTTCTTTACTACTGACACAGTAAACGATAGCATATTTACATCAGACTGGTAAGAGTGAAATGATTATTTTTATTTAACCTTGTCAGGTTCATTTGCCATCTCGGGTTCAAATTGTAAATCAGTCACAAATATTGCTCACGTTTTGTCCAGTTTCTTGAGCCATAAAGAACTATTTTCGGATTTCCGAATGACATTTACTATCATATGGTTACCAGGGGTGGGCGGGGTGGGGTGGGATGAGGGTGGGGGTGTTGCGCGGGTATGTATGTATGATTGCTGTATTCTGGGGTTGTGGTAGTAGAAACATCCTACAGATGCAATCAGTCCTGCTTCGCGTTTGCCCACTGTCTCTTGTCCTCAGCCAAAATCCTTAGCTTCCTAGGTCCAGTCTTGACGTGAGCGTACCTACTCCTGCTTTCTTGAGGTCACCTCGTAGCATGCTTAAACAGAGTTATGCAATGCCGTCCTCTCCTGGCTCTGTATTTGCTGGCTCCGAGTAGGGCGAATTCCACGGCTCTCTGTGCTGGTGTTTCTTCTTGGTGTGGGTGTACCCCGTTTATACACGCATTCAGCAATTTGTTATTAGTTCCTAATTATATTTTTAAAAACTCTTGCTCATTATTCAAAACAGGAAAACTGTATATTGGCATTCAACTGGCAACCGAATTTTAATTACGACTAGACAGAATTGCATTCAATGTAATTAGAATGTTTCTGACGATGATCGATATTTGGGAATGTTACGAAATACCTTCTCCGTGTTCTACCAAGACAATAGTTGCAATGGCAATACATCTATACCTGCTGCATATTTGAACACGAACTTGACTGAAAGTTGTTGGTGGCTTATCCACCAACAACTTTCGGTCAAATTGTTTTCAAACTAGTCAGCAGGTCCAAAGATATACACATTGGAAAATGCCGTCTTCAAAAACATAGCAGTCAGACAGTAAAAGCATGCTATAGTTGTTAAATGGTGAACCCAATCAGAGAAAGGTTACAACACGTCAAATGATGCCTTTTGTCATCTAATTAATAAAACGTATACTATTCGCAATGTTTCGAATTCCTATCTGTCTCGTGAACTGTCTCTTGAACTATATAAAAATGGCATGCTTTCGTTGAGCTAGATAATGACGGATGCGATGTGCCTGGCATACGTAATCCATGAAGGACGCCAGTTTTGCTATACCACGCCCATCTCTAGCTAAGCTCTACCCACGCAAGTGTTGGGAGTAATCGATCCTTGTACTCTCTAAATCCCAATTTCCAGACAACTATACAGGTAAGGTGTACACTATTTTGAAACAACGGCGCCCAGTCAAATTAGTTTCAAAATATTCTGCATAATGTTTATTAAATAGTAAAGACCTACAATTCGTACAACTTGCCGGACTATTACGCGTGCACGACGGGGTTAATTACGTAATCAGTATGCAATTTATTATGACGTCAATTTACGTGTGGCATTGTTAATTATGACGTCATATGATTGATCAATACACTGGATTCCACAATGTACTTAATTTCTCGTCTCCACCTTCTCTGGAAAAGGGAGAGCATGCATGTATGGATGTCAACTCTCGGTTCTAGCTATCCGTTCAACCGCGCTTGCCAATCCAATACGAGTGCACGTGTACAAAGTGCATTTAATTGGTTTATGCGTTGCAATATATCCAATATATGGTTAAGAGCCGCCTATTGAACCATAATCAATAGCTGTATTATATTATGTATCTATCGCTGGACAGGTGCCCTCGCATACTGGGTCTAATGCAAAGGTCCAGCGTAAATCTCAAAACTCTTATATAAAATGGAGACAGAATCATATACATATGTAGTTGTTATTTTACTACCCGCACTAAAGCTAGCATGATGTGTTGGATTGCCCATCCCAGGAGGCACATGTCGTTGTTTCAAAGTTGAATCTACGTTGAAATCACGTCATAACGTGATTTCAACGTGGATTCAACGTTGAAACAACGTCATGTTCCTGCTGGGAGCATACGTCAGAGACAGATTTGTCTCTTTGTTTGAATAAGCAGAGCTTTCTGAACAAAACATAGCCAATACAATCTCCATGACCATACATTCTGCCACTGATCAGGCACTCACCTGGGATAATGTACCAGCGCAGGAGATGACGGAATTCACTTGCCTTTGTCAGCAGAATGTGACGATTTGATATAATTGAATACAAATCATGCATTTATGTTTCTGGATGCTGAAAGGTGTTTTCTACTGTCGATATCAAACTCGTTACCTTCCAGACAAGACGCCTAGACAGAATGGGGGAAAGGTTTTAGGCGAAACACTGCCTCAAGAGAACGCTTAGAGGAACTTTGGGAATTGCATCAAATGTTCACCTTTCCAGAGTATCCATCCATGATCTGGCATCAGATGAGGTCATAATCAGCTAAGCAGCGTACATGATGACGTCATACTCATTACGTCATAAATGATTCTATATGGCCATACTGCCCTAGTAGCATCAGCACCCAGTCAAATTAGTTTAGTCAGCAGCAGCTTTCTGAAAGTGATAGTCAGGAAGTTCAGAGATCCCAACACGAGCGGTGTGTGGTTTGGAGGGTAGATAGAGATGGGCGGGGCATAGCTAAAATGGAAAGAGTCATTACATTACTGGTCATCACAAGGCACTGGATGCGGGGTTGTCATATGTGGCTAATGTCACGTTCTCCACTTTCAATTGTAAGACGTAGAGAAAATGGCATTATGGTCGTACAAAGGAAATCTGTAGAACAACTTTAGACAAGGAGGTAAAATGCAGTGAATTGGCACACAAGCATTGCTGCAACAAGACAGGGCCAGCAGTAACGTTCCCTGAAAGTGTAACCATGTGGAGATCGCAGGCATATCCAATCTATCCATCCGACATATGACGTCATAATAAACTAAGTGGCGTGTAGAATGACATCATACTGAATGGCGTCATTATGACGTCATGAATGACGTAGATGAGTAGATAAGTACGTCACGAACGCATATTTGAGGACGGACTATGCGTCGTTGTACGAAGTGTATGTCTTTGCTATTTAATAAATATTATGTTGGATATTTTGAAACTAATTTGACAGGGTGCCGCTGCTGCCATAACAGATTACATGTATAGTTTTCAGGAAATGGATAGTTAGGGCATTCGGGATCGATACATTCCAATACGGCGACGTGTGGGTGGAGCTTAGATAGAGGTGGGCGGGGTATATCTAAAACTGGAAAGGTCCATTAAGTGCGTATCACAATGTGGTCTAGATAATTGGCAATACGACACCAGTTGATGACAATGCAGATAAAGGAACAAAGACACCAATATACGAATCAAGAATAAACACCGTGTTTTAGCATGTCTATTACCAGAGTCGTAACAGAATGTATGTTTTAGTCTTATAACTGCGCCTCCCTTACATCTATGTTATGACAGAATTACACCATGGTGCACCAATAAAATAATACATAAATCTTATTATAGTATGTGGAAATGCTTGGTGACATAGTTCGGATTTAAATATTAGATGATAGCTTTTAAGCCTTGATATTATGCCTCCCGAAATACCTATCTGTTTTAGCTTCTGTAGACGGCCGTGGTGCCAAACTCGGTCGACGTCTTTAGAGATATCCAGGAAAATGAAGAACACGGCTTTGCGATTATCCAGGACCTGTGTAATAGCAGTGTATATGCCAAACAGCGGGGTTAGTGTTGAATGTGAGGGGAGAAATATGGCCTGATGAGGTGTGGGTTCCACTTTAGTTTAGTTGTCTAGGTGTTTGTGCATGGATCTTTCCATGACATTACTAAGGCAACTAAATAGCAATATTGGACGGTTATTGGAGCTAAGATTCTTATCGCATGTGATGCACTTGGTGTTCATTTCACTGAAAGCAAGTCAATGATCGGTCAGCCATTCATATCACAAATCCAGTTACTGTTGTTTCTCCACTCAGACTTTGAAAAAAGCATGCTATTCCATATCTAACAATAATGTATTTATTGAAATAGAGTTGTATTACAGTAAATGTATCAATGCTTAATGACATGAGGTTAACTCCTTGTGTGCGAACAAATTCTCGATTCGCTTAACATATTACTTTTATCAATTACTACTTAGTGGTAAATATTTCTCAGGGAAATTAAAATTGTTGCCCAGTGAATGTCCATTTGCAGATCCTGATAATTCTATTTTGTAATTGCAAGTGGTGTAATTTACAAAACTAGCTTTCTGTTGTCCGGCATATGAATAGTTCTTGTGACCTCTGCAGATACAACTGTGGCCGGCCTGACAAATACATAACGAGATAATGGTCGAGAAGAGGAAAAATGTCCTTAGTCATTGTCCATTTGCAGGCTAAAAGAACACCTTTTAAAAAAGTTATCACTGGAATGACTGGCTCGTTAAGATTAAAAGAATACTCTTCTGTGTGCCTGTAAATGGACATTCCTCTAGAAAACAACAGAGGCCATATTACGCCAGCATTACTAACACAGGTATTCAATTACACAAATTGGATGTTAAACATGCATATATTAGGTTTAATCACGGATGCATATCTGCCGTTCACGGTTGTTCGCTATATATAATTGACCTTTCCAGTTTTAGATATGGCCCGCCCACCTCTAGCTAAACTCCACCCACACCTCGCCGCGTTGGGGTTGATTGACCCCCGAATGCCCTAACTATCAATTTCCTGAAAACTATACGGGTAAGCCGTTTAATATTTTGTAACTAATTTGGCGGGATGAAATTCCTGCCGATGGCGGCAACAGCGCCCAGTCAAATTAGTTTCAAAATATTCAACAGACGACTTATTAAATAGTAAAGACATACTCGTAACAACAACGCATTGTCCGTCTTCAAATATGCGTTCGTGACGTACTTAACTACGTCATTCATGACGACATAATGCCGTCATGCATTATGACGTCATTATACACGTCACGTAGTGGATTATGCCGTCATATGATAGGTGGATACAGTGGGAAGGTCCATTGCTTCGAAACCGTATTCAAACACGCACACGCACACGCACGCGCACCATCCATTCACACGCAGTCTTCAATCCACACGCCACCCAATCCGCACTATGAGTTATTGTGACAATCACATTAGGTAATGATCGGATCAATTGCTAGGCACGCCCCGCCCATTCTAGATAAACTCCGCCCACTTTCTACCCGTGTTTGAACCGACTTATATACAATAAATCCTGAATTAGCAGATTCTCAATTTCAAGGGAGCTGTAGAATATTTTGAAACTAAGTTGATTTGGTGCAGCAACAGCGCCTAGTCAAATATTCGCAAGGTATTCAACTTAATGTTTTTTTAAGTTGCAAATTTATCAAAGACAAACAATTCGTACACTTGGCTGCCATTCCGATCTTCATGACGGAGTTATAATGAGTCTGACAGCAGCTAACATTGTGACGTTCTCGACTATGGCGTCAATCGCTGGAGATCGATCGGCCACCTACATTCGCGCAACAAGGTGTGCGGGTCATAATCTACTACTAATTCATAGAAACGCGATGACGTCATCACAATCAATTTTCCCATAATATCATGGGAGCGACGCCATTTATGGAGGGGCTAATTTAACATTACGAGCAATGGGCCGCGAAACGTTAATTACATTTTCTTTACTATCTTGCAAAATTCATTCGGGATTTTATGTTTTCTGATACCGGCCGGAGTTTTTACAGATTTGCAGATACAGGATTTTATGTTTTGAGCTTCATGGAAATTTAGATAACGCGTTACTATTGGCAGTGCTTTTTAGCATGTAGTAAAGTTGGCCCTCAACTGTAATGGCGGCCGATCACAAAATGCCCGGATGTGCGAAACTATTAATAACTCAGTTCAAACGCATAGTATCGTCGGATGACTCCAAGAAAACGCTTATTTTTACTCACATGCAGAACTCAGACTATGAATATGTTTATGTTGGCAGATGATCAATCACTGTGCCATGTGAGCCACTGCCAGATGGTTGGGCACAATTACTTGAGTATAATATGTGTGTCTAGAAATGTGTGGTCTTCTCATGTGTACGACGCTCGTCTCAAAACGTTGATGGCATTTACAGAATAACCGTAATCGTCGCATCGCGGATATTTCGGATCATTTGTCCACATCAGGACTGTTTCTTGTATGCCTGGAAGAAGCAGACAGATGTATGCTTCTAATTATACCAGCTGCGCCGACGTAATTCACCCATGTTGAGTGACAATAAAAGCATTCAAACGATTATGGCATTTACAGTCTGTCCTGAGAACAAACAGGGCGTTGAAGCGCTCCAACGATTGGGGAGACACACTGTTCGCCTACGTACACGTGCGTGTCAATAACAGAAATGTTTACGCCGTCTTTGAAGCATGGATCGCGCGCGCTGTAACGTAATCACTCTAACGGCTTTGATCATCAGTTCGTGTTCCTTTTCAGTGCTATGTGATTTGTCTAGAAACAAGAAAAAATACGGATGACTACAACAGTTCCGGGTTTTCTTAGACGTATCAAGTCTGAAAAAGGAATTCCTTATATGTTGAAGCTTACCTTTCTGCTATGCCTAGCGGCGAACACAGTGCGGCTAGAGAGTGAACACACTATTTCGGTGCTTTCTGTCAACACTTTCTGAAATTGTGAATGTTCCCTGTTTTGTTTATAAAACTACCTTTGAAAAACATTATGCTGTGCCACAGATGAGGCAAATATGGGTTACTAGATTCGGACATATCCGGGTATCTAGAATTTGATCAAAACCAGACCCTTTGGTTTCAATCCAGATCACAACCAAAAAGCTGGCAATCCTAAGGTTCAATAAAACACATCTTGCGTCTACATTTGAGCCACATCAGATCAGTAATTTATTAGATATATATGCCCCAAGACGATCAGACATGCGCGCGCACGTACGCACGCGCAGGCACACGCGCACCCATACGCACACCTACACGCACACGCACATTTACACGCACCCGCACACACACGCACACGCACGCACGCTCACACGCACGCACGCACGCACGCGCGTGCACGCACGCACGCACGCACGCACGTGCACGCTCACACGCACGAAATCAGACAGACATACACATATATCGAAGTTATATATGTAGGCCTATGTTACTATTCAGGAAAGAAATTCATTGATACCATTCAAGTTTTTATTCCCGCAGCCTTCGTGTCCATGTAAACCCTGTTGTGGCAACAGCGCCTCAAAGTGCTCTGCACACTACGTATATCAAATAACTCATTCAATATAATAAAATGAAGACTAGGGTGTGATGTATGCTTGAGATTTACACATATATAGCTTTCTATTTGCCACCAAATGGACATTTCTCAAGACCTGTGCATGTCGTGTTGCCAGGCTTGAACATTAAAGGGTCGATGGTCTAGAAGAGGTAAATGTGTGCCTAGTCTGTGTCCATTTGCAGGCCAAGAGAAGAATACTTTTTGAAAATTTACCACTGCAATGACTGGCTCGGTTACCGAGCCAGTCATTGCAGTGGTAAATTTTCAAAAAATAGTCTTCGCTTGGCCTGCAAATGGGCATTACTCAAGAGGTCTGTAGAGACAGGGTTTTGTCGAGTTGACGATTAATCCGCTAAGTTGACGCAGATGTGGTTAAGTTGTCTACGCGTCTGCGTCGAGTCAGAGAATCCATAATCAACTCATTGGGCGGAGAAATGTGCGATAGACCTGTACATTCCCATAATATACACGGAATTCTCAAATCATAGTGGTCTTCTTTCTGACGTTATTCCTTCTTCTTTGAATGGATGATTCCAGTATATCCATCAATCATATGGCGACATAATTAGCAATATGAAGTGTAGGTTGACATCACAATCAATGTTGTCATGAATAACGTGACAAGTTAGTTATGAACGCTTAACTGAAGACGGACTAAGCGTTGGTGTACTAATTGTATGTCTTTTCTATTTAAGAATCATGCTGTTGAATATTTTGACACTAATTTGACTGGGCGTTGTTGCTGCCATAGGGTGGCGAAGTGTGGTGGGTGGAGTTTAGTTAGAAATGGGCGGGGCATAGCATCACTGTAGCTCTTTAAATGTCAAGCCAATGATAGCACCTTCAGTGGACTTGTAGAATATCCATTTGCAGGCCAAGAGAAGACGATTTTTTTTCCAAATTTGGCTTCTGTTGGTTGTGCAAATGAACAATGACCCAGCAAATATTTCGACTTTCTTAACCTCTCTTGTGTCAACTTAACCCTATAAGGGTCAAGTTGGTAAAAAACGACATCTGCAGTGATCTTTAGAAATGTTCATTTGCAGGCTAAGAGAAGAATATTTTAGAAAATGTACCACTGGAATGAATGGCTCGGTAACCGAGCCAGTCATTACAATATGAATTTTAAAAATTACTCTTCTTGGTCTGCAATTGGACACTGGCTAAGCAGGAATTTTAATTTTCTTGACCATTACACTTTTTGATGAATGTCCATTTGAAGGAAAACAAGAAATCAATTTTTTGTAAATTTTCGCTATAAATTTACAAAACTACTCTTTTTGGCTGCAAAAATAAAAAATGTCCATGAACAGTATTGGCAATTAACTAGTTAATTGAAATAAATAGTATTTTGAGCACTTCAATGCGCTGGTAACAATTAACACTTTACTCGGTAATACGGTCGGCTCCTATGAACTATTTTTTAATTTACCAAAAAAGTCTTCTTTGAAGTGCTACTGTCACACGAGTGGTTAACTGTATTTATAGCGTTGATCTGAATAAAAAGGATAGCAGCATTCAAGACGTATCAATTATAATTTAAAATATATTCGCGCCCACAGCACTGGTGTGCACCTGAGCCAGGAATATCGTCTACCACGGAATTAGATCCATACAGTACCAAGTATACGGTGTACCGCTTTAAAATCATTACACCATTTATGTCCTTAAGATTTAAAACAGGATGTTTAATCAGAAACAGATGGAAATATAAGTAATTATATGTCATGGCATTCCGCGCGTAACAGGTCTAATTTGTCCGTTGCGTTACAGCAATGCTGCCTACTACTACTACTACTACTACTACTACTACTACTTCTTTTTTTTTCTTTTTTTTTAAAAACCGACGCTGACGCAGTCGGACAAACTTCACGGAGGAACTCCTTTAAAAAGGCTTGCAAACCCCCAGAAAAAAACCTGGTGAACTAGTAATCTTGATTAATATTACACCAAAGCAATGATAAATAATGAGCATTAATACAATCTATAAATACATATGGCTTAAAAAGTATAGATACAAAACAATATGCTGATAAAGCTCCGATAGCAAAACAAACTTAACAAAGGCATTACTATTCAACCCAGGTGTAGTAGTAGACCCGTGTGGCGAGTGCAACTATCCAACAAATGAAAAGTGCCTCGTCAATCTATGACAAATAAGTCAATCATTGACGCCAGTGGGCTGATTCTCTAAAGATCAGCGGGCGTAGTAGCATTTGGGTAGTATAATACATATAGTCGGCAGAAAAATTCCAGAAAAATTGATGGCCCTCTTGTTTACATTTTCAATTTACTTTATTGTAAGGTTTTGTAAATTACCATTCAATCCATGTGTGGTAGTAGACCCGTGTGGCGAGTGCAACTATTCAACAAATGAAAAGTGACTCGTCAATCAATGACAAATAAGTCAATCATTGACACCAGTGGGCTGAGTCTTAAAGATCAGCGGGCGTAGTAGCATTCGGGTAGCATAACATATATAGTCAGCAGGAAAATTACAGAAAAATAGATGGAAATAGATGGCGCTCTTGTTTCCATTTTTGATTTACTTTGTTGTAAGGTTTTGTAAATTACCCGGGAACAAATAACCCTATAAAACTCTGGGACAATTTTATAATTCAATGGCAAATTACTTTATCGATTGATTATTAAATTACCCCAGTCTGTTTATTTCTTAACATGAATTATTAAACATAACAATATCAAAGTGCAGACTAAAATGAATTACATGACACAGATTAATTAAAAGACACAGATAAATCAGCTGTAGTAATTAAATGATTTAAGCTAGTGCAGGCTCATTTATTTTTACAGCTCCCAACTCTATTGAAACTATGTTTGTTTTGCACCATATGTCCTTGAATACTTTTTCTTTACCATGCTGCTTTAATCTAAAATATTCGCAAGGAATATGATTCAGCAGCAATGAACGAAATATTGCCTTTATTGCTCTATTGTGATTGCCCATAGATGGATTTTTCGTCTGTGCACACCGATGTTTCCAAATGGCCCAAACACCTATGGTTAGTATTGTTATTAAAATAGTCCTTTCAGACTTTATGATATTTACACCGCTTGATCCAAATTCTCTAAATAAGACTACATGCGTGTCTAGAACAATGGGCTTCGCTCCAAATTTTGCCAAGATGTGGCTGATATAGTCCCAAAATTGTGACGATATTGGACATTCCGCAAATAAATGCTCGATTGTTTCCTCGTCTGTTTGACATAAGTAACACCTATCAGAAGTCGTAATATTGCACTTGTATGTCAAGTGTCCCACCCATAGCCGTCGATGTAGTAATCGCCACAATAAATCACGAGCCATATTTGGTATGGATGGAGAATGTAAGATTTTCCATACATTTTTCCAACTGGATGGTTTATAGCTTGAGTCATCCCATCTCCTAATTGCTATGGGAGGTGTTACTTGTTTTCGTCTCATAATATGGTACCATTCCTTGGATCTTTTCTTGTATTTTAACATCTCATCATCAAGAACTAATGCGGGTTGTGGAGTCAAACTATTATTATTTACATTTGGCAGACGAAACCATTCAATTGGTACAGCATGTTTTATTTTATTTAGCAACCGCTGGACATCTATATGCCTCATATGTGTTTTTCTAGCTACTTCTTGCATTGAAATCCATCTACGTGTTTGAGGGTGTATCATATCCGATAAATGTTGAATGCCATATTTTGCAAAGGACGGTAGATAAAGTACTGCATTGTTATAACATATATTACTATTGCCCCACAATTGCTGTTCTAGTACTTCCTTCCAGCACGTAGGTGGAGGCATGTATCTGTCGAATATTTCTAACTCCTTAACTTGATCTTTAAACACATCTGGTATCATTTGGCTATTCGGAGGTGGCTTCTTTGAGGTAAAAACATGCTCCGCCAGAAATGGTTCTACAATTCTCTCCATGAGAGCTCGTGAAACACATGCCCACGTCTCATCTGATGTAATAAGATCATCCAAAAATGTTAACCTTAAAGAAACACATTTCACTATAATATCAATTAAATCAAGTCCTCCTTCTAACTTAGCATTATTGAGAACACGATGGGCAACTAAATGATTCTTTTCTTCCCATATGAATGACAATATCAACTCATTAACCTCCTTTTCTACATGTTTTGGCATGTGTACAACAGATGCTGTATACCATAGCCCAGATAATGCCAAGTTGTTGACAACAAACACTCTACCAAAGATTGAAAGACGACGACGCTTCCAATTTGCTAATATTCTCTTAAGCTTAGATACTCGTTCATTCCAATTTTGTATTGTATTCGGTTTCCTGCCAAAATAGATGCCTAAAATCTTAATGGTATCATTAGACCAATTGATTTCAAGTGGCTGGTCATTCCGCTCTTTCCATGGCCCCAGAAATAATCCTTTGGATTTTCCTTTATTGATTTTCAAACCAGATGCATTTTGGAACTTTTCTAGTACGTGGTTTAAAATTGCAAAATCATTGTTTGAACTGGTAAACACAGTTGTGTCATCAGCATATTGTGACAGCTTAAGTGGTCTTTCTATGCCACGAATACATATGCCTTGAAAGTTATTATTTTGCCTCAATGCTATGCCAAGTGATTCCATCACAATAACAAATAATAATGGCGATAGGGAACACCCCTGTCTAACCCCACGTTCTAAGACAATTTCTCTGGATAATTGATTGTTCACTAAATAGCTACTCTTGATATCCGTATATAAAATCTTTACCCATTTAATAAAGTTTGAGCCTAACCCAAACGATTGCAAAGAATTAAAAAGAAAATCCCATTCCACACGGTCAAATGCCTTTTCATTGTCCAAGGCAATCACAGCTGAAGGGATGCTATCCTTCTCAACCAGTTGTATAAGGTCTCTTATTACCATGGTATTGGTTAGAATTGTCCTCCTGGGTACAGCACATGTCTGCTCTGTTCCAATGATTTATCCTAAAACACTACCTAGTTTCAATGTTAGTGCTCTGGATATTATTTTGTAGTCTACACATAGTAGAGAAATTGGTCTGTAGTTCTGAATTAGACGTCTGTCATTTCCTTTATATATTAGCCTTACGTATGCCCTAGCCATAGTTGGTGGTAAATGGCCTTTCTCAAAAATTTCAGTGCCTAATTCTTCCATTATTGGACCTACAAGGTGCCAAAACGTTTGGTAAAATTCAACTGGAAGGCCATCACACCCCGGTGATTTTTCTAGTTTCATACCTTTAAGGGATTTAGATAAATCTTCTAGTGTTAAGGGTTGATCACAAAATTCACTGCCTGTGTCTGACACCTTTTTGTCTATATTTGCTAACAAATCCAATTTTGCATCTTCATCAATTCCCTCTGACTTGTACAATGACTCATAGTAATTGCATACAATAGTACTCATTTCATTGTTGGTAAAGACGGTTGAACCATCCGGCATGTTTAATGAGCACATCACCTTATCTATTGCCCGTGCTTTTTCTAATGCGCAAAAATATCGGGTTGGCTTTTCCCCTTCTGCGTGCATCTGGGCTCTTGCTCTAATTTTTGCACCCTCAAACTCATAGTGTTCTATATCTCTTATTTTACTTTTAATTTTAACAAGTAATTCATAATAATTCTCTTCACCATTATTTACTTTAGCATTAATTTTCATCAGTGATCGATGAAGTGTTTTCTTGCGTTTGCGTATTTCCTGTGCTTTTCTAATAGCATACTTTCGGGAAACATACTTTAAATCCAGTTTAACATCCTCCCACCATTGCAATGTGCTCTTATATGAAGCTTTCCTATTAATCCAATGTTGCCAACAACTCTCTATATTATTCTTATAAAATTCTTATAAAATTCTTCTCCCAACAGTGTTGTGTTTAATTTCCAAAACCCGACCCCTTTTCTTACCCAGTCAGCATTGGCAAAGGTTACACAAACCATGTTATGATCGGAGAATGCAACTGGCTTAATATTAACATCTCTCCAGTACCCTGTTAACAAACTATTCACATAAATTCTGTCGATCCTTGAACCAACTTTACCATCTACCGAAAAACATGTAAGATCTTTACCATGAGGTTTTGATATTCTATAGGTGTCCACTAAATTTTCATTATCACATATTTCTTTTAAGAGTCTATGTGATGTATCAGTATAAGTTGAAGTTGCATTCCTGTCATTTTCTTTGTCTAAGACACAATTAAAGTCACCACCCATTACTAAGTTTTCAGTGATGTTATCTAGTGCTGTTTTAGACATCTCCTTAAAAAAATTACGACATAGTTGATGAGATGTAGGTGCATATATACACAGCAACGTGATACGTGTTTGTTGTATATCTAGCATGACTCTCACCCAGCGACCATTTGCACCTGATACTGAAGAGATTATATTTACATAGGCTGAACAACGAGGGAGTATAGCAATTGCTACGCCTGCACTATTATCTTGAGATAACGAATAAAATATTCTGGATCCAGAAATCTTTTCTAAATTATCGTATAATTCTGACTTCTGAATTTTTGTTTCCTGTATCAAAGCAATGTCAATCTGCTCATTTTTCAGAGTCTCTAGTAAGTGACGTTGCTTTATGTCACTATTTAAGCCTCTACAATTGAGTGTGCAAATTAGCATAAAAGGTAATAAAATGCTGTGTAAAACCGCCATTATTAAGCTAACTAGATTTTGTTTTTTTCGACCCTCTCTTAGACCATTTACCTATTTTACTCACAAACGCTGCATTACTTAGCTCAACTTTTTCCAAATGCTTATATTTTAATATATCTGAATCATGACGCAGATGCCTATATTTAACACCATTTGCCGTCACATATGGAACTAACACCTCTCCTGCCTCTGACCTGTACATGACCATTTCATCAGGTGATTTAGAACTCTGTGTTTGAATGGATATATCAGATTCAGCGACTGACATATTATCGTCTTCTATATCACTTTCCTCTATTTCTGATTCAGAACTCTCTCCATCTTTCTGTCGCTTTGTTCCACTCAATCGATCCGAGACACCAATTACGTTCTCTATATTATTTAAATCGTCTAGATTGAGTGTACTCAGTGGAAAATCAAAGTTAGTTTCAGTATCTTGCGACCTGAATTTTACTTGTCCTAAATTAAAAC
>CM067364.1:14582620-14590120 GCA_034401795.1 Chaetoderma sp. LZ-2023a
CTAATTATACCAGCTGCGCCGACGTAATTCACCCATGTTGAGTGACAATAAAAGCATTCAAACGATTATGGCATTTACAGTCTGTCCTGAGAACAAACAGGGCTTTGAAGCGCTCCAACGATTGGGGAGACACACTGTTCGCCTACGTACACGTGCGTGTCAATAACAGAAATGTTTACGCCGTCTTTGAAGCATGGATCGCGCGCGCTGTAACGTAATCACTCTAACGGCTTTGATCATCAGTTCGTGTTCCTTTTCAGTGCTATGTGATTTGTCTAGAAACAAGAAAAAATACGGATGACTACAACAGTTCCGGGTTTTCTTAGACGTTTCAAGTCTGAAAAAGGAATTCCTTATATGTTGAAGCTTACCTTTCTGCTATGCCTAGCGGCGAACACAGAGCGGCTAGAGAGTGAACACACTATTTCGGTGCTTTCTGTCAACACTTTCTGAAATTGTGAATGTTCCCTGTTTTGTTTATAAAACTACCTTTGAAAAACATTATGCTGTGCCACAGATGAGGCAAATATGGGTTACTAGATTCGGACATATCCGGGTATCTAGAATTTGATCAAAACCAGACCCTTTGGTTTCAATCCAGATCACAACCAAAAAGCTGGCAATCCTAAGGTTCAATAAAACACATCTTGCGTCTACATTTGAGCCACATCAGATCAGTAATTTATTAGATATATATGCCCCAAGACGATCAGACATGCGCGCGCACGTACGCACGCGCAGGCACACGCGCACCCATACGCACACCTACACGCACACGCACATTTACACGCACCCGCACACACACGCACACGCACGCACGCACGCACGCACGCACGCACGCGCGCGCGCACGCACGCACGCACGCACGCACGCACGCACGTGCACGCTCACACGCACGAAATCAGACAGACATACACATATATCGAAGTTATATATGTAGGCCTATGTTACTATTCAGGAAAGAAATTCATTGATACCATTCAAGTTTTTATTCCCGCAGCCTTCGTGTCCATGTAAACCCTGTTGTGGCAACAGCGCCTCAAAGTGCTCTGCACACTACGTATATCAAATAACTCATTCAATATAATAAAATGAAGACTAGGGTGTGATGTATGCTTGAGATTTACACATATATAGCTTTCTATTTGCCACCAAATGGACATTTCTCAAGACCTGTGCATGTCGTGTTGCCAGGCTTGAACATTAAAGGGTCGATGGTCTAGAAGAGGTAAATGTGTGCCTAGTCTGTGTCCATTTGCAGGCCAAGAGAAGAATACTTTTTGAAAATTTACCACTGCAATGACTGGCTCGGTTACCGAGCCAGTCATTGCAGTGGTAAATTTTCAAAAAATAGTCTTCGCTTGGCCTGCAAATGGGCATTACTCAAGAGGTCTGTAGAGACAGGGTTTTGTCGAGTTGACGATTAATCCGCTAAGTTGACGCAGATGTGGTTAAGTTGTCTACGCGTCTGCGTCGAGTCAGAGAATCCATAATCAACTCATTGGGCGGAGAAATGTGCGATAGACATGTACATTCCCATAATATACACGGAATTCTCAAATCATAGTGGTCTTCTTTCTGACGTTATTCCTTCTTCTTTGAATGGATGATTCCAGTATATCCATCAATCATATGGCGACATAATTAGCAATATGAAGTGTAGGTTGACATCACAATCAATGTTGTCATGAATAACGTGACAAGTTAGTTATGAACGCTTAACTGAAGACGGACTAAGCGTTGGTGTACTAATTGTATGTCTTTTCTATTTAAGAATCATGCTGTTGAATATTTTGACACTAATTTGACTGGGCGTTGTTGCTGCCATAGGGTGGCGAAGTGTGGTGGGTGGAGTTTAGTTAGAAATGGGCGGGGCATAGCATCACTGTAGCTCTTTAAATGTCAAGCCAATGATAGCACCTTCAGTGGACTTGTAGAATATCCATTTGCAGGCCAAGAGAAGACGATTTTTTTTCCAAATTTGGCTTCTGTTGGTTGTGCAAATGAACAATGACCCAGCAAATATTTCGACTTTCTTAACCTCTCTTGTGTCAACTTAACCCTATAAGGGTCAAGTTGGTAAAAAACGACATCTGCAGTGATCTTTAGAAATGTTCATTTGCAGGCTAAGAGAAGAATATTTTAGAAAATGTACCACTGGAATGAATGGCTCGGTAACCGAGCCAGTCATTACAATATGAATTTTAAAAATTACTCTTCTTGGTCTGCAATTGGACACTGGCTAAGCAGGAATTTTAATTTTCTTGACCATTACACTTTTTGATGAATGTCCATTTGAAGGAAAACAAGAAATCAATTTTTTGTAAATTTTCGCTATAAATTTACAAAACTACTCTTTTTGGCTGCAAAAATAAAAAATGTCCATGAACAGTATTGGCAATTAACTAGTTAATTGAAATAAATAGTATTTTGAGCACTTCAATGCGCTGGTAACAATTAACACTTTACTCGGTAATACGGTCGGCTCCTATGAACTATTTTTTAATTTACCAAAAAAGTCTTCTTTGAAGTGCTACTGTCACACGAGTGGTTAACTGTATTTATAGCGTTGATCTGAATAAAAAGGATAGCAGCATTCAAGACGTATCAATTATAATTTAAAATATATTCGCGCCCACAGCACTGGTGTGCACCTGAGCCAGGAATATCGTCTACCACGGAATTAGATCCATACAGTACCAAGTATACGGTGTACCGCTTTAAAATCATTACACCATTTATGTCCTTAAGATTTAAAACAGGATGTTTAATCAGAAACAGATGGAAATATAAGTAATTATATGTCATGGCATTCCGCGCGTAACAGGTCTAATTTGTCCGTTGCGTTACAGCAATGCTGCCTACTACTACTACTACTACTACTACTACTACTACTACTACTACTTCTTTTTTTTTTTTTTTTTTGAAAAACCGACGCTGACGCAGTCGGACAAACTTCACGGAGGAACTCCTTTAAAAAGGCTTGCAAACCCCCAGAAAAAAACCTGGTGAACTAGTAATCTTGATTAATATTACACCAAAGCAATGATAAATAATGAGCATTAATACAATCTATAAATACATATGGCTTAAAAAGTATAGATACAAAACAATATGCTGATAAAGCTCCGATAGCAAAACAAAACTTAACAAAGGCATTACTATTCAACCCAGGTGTAGTAGTAGACCCGTGTGGCGAGTGCAACTATCCAACAAATGAAAAGTGCCTCGTCAATCTATGACAAATAAGTCAATCATTGACGCCAGTGGGCTGATTCTCTAAAGATCAGCGGGCGTAGTAGCATTTGGGTAGTATAATACATATAGTCGGCAGAAAAATTCCAGAAAAATTGATGGCCCTCTTGTTTACATTTTCAATTTACTTTATTGTAAGGTTTTGTAAATTACCATTCAATCCATGTGTGGTAGTAGACCCGTGTGGCGAGTGCAACTATTCAACAAATGAAAAGTGACTCGTCAATCAATGACAAATAAGTCAATCATTGACACCAGTGGGCTGAGTCTTAAAGATCAGCGGGCGTAGTAGCATTCGGGTAGCATAACATATATAGTCAGCAGGAAAATTACAGAAAAATAGATGGAAATAGATGGCGCTCTTGTTTCCATTTTTGATTTACTTTGTTGTAAGGTTTTGTAAATTACCCGGGAACAAATAACCCTATAAAACTCTGGGACAATTTTATAATTCAATGGCAAATTACTTTATCGATTGATTATTAAATTACCCCAGTCTGTTTATTTCTTAACATGAATTATTAAACATAACAATATCAAAGTGCAGACTAAAATGAATTACATGACACAGATTAATTAAAAGACACAGATAAATCAGCTGTAGTAATTAAATGATTTAAGCTAGTGCAGGCTCATTTATTTTTACAGCTCCCAACTCTATTGAAACTATGTTTGTTTTGCACCATATGTCCTTGAATACTTTTTCTTTACCATGCTGCTTTAATCTAAAATATTCGCAAGGAATATGATTCAGCAGCAATGAACGAAATATTGCCTTTATTGCTCTATTGTGATTGCCCATAGATGGATTTTTCGTCTGTGCACACCGATGTTTCCAAATGGCCCAAACACCTATGGTTAGTATTGTTATTAAAATAGTCCTTTCAGACTTTATGATATTTACACCGCTTGATCCAAATTCTCTAAATAAGACTACATGCATGTCTAGAACAATGGGCTTCGCTCCAAATTTTGCCAAGATGTGGCTGATATAGTCCCAAAATTGTGACGATATTGGACATTCCGCAAATAAATGCTCGATTGTTTCCTCGTCTGTTTGACATAAGTAACACCTATCAGAAGTCGTAATATTGCACTTGTATGTCAAGTGTCCCACCCATAGCCGTCGATGTAGTAATCGCCACAATAAATCACGAGCCATATTTGGTATGGATGGAGAATGTAAGATTTTCCATACATTTTTCCAACTGGATGGTTTATAGCTTGAGTCATCCCATCTCCTAATTGCTATGGGAGGTGTTACTTGTTTTCGTCTCATAATATGGTACCATTCCTTGGATCTTTTCTTGTATTTTAACATCTCATCATCAAGAACTAATGCGGGTTGTGGAGTCAAACTATTATTATTTACATTTGGCAGACGAAACCATTCAATTGGTACAGCATGTTTTATTTTATTTAGCAACCGCTGGACATCTATATGCCTCATATGTGTTTTTCTAGCTACTTCTTGCATTGAAATCCATCTACGTGTTTGAGGGTGTATCATATCCGATAAATGTTGAATGCCATATTTTGCAAAGGACGGTAGATAAAGTACTGCATTGTTATAACATATATTACTATTGCCCCACAATTGCTGTTCTAGTACTTCCTTCCAGCACGTAGGTGGAGGCATGTATCTGTCGAATATTTCTAACTCCTTAACTTGATCTTTAAACACATCTGGTATCATTTGGCTATTCGGAGGTGGCTTCTTTGAGGTAAAAACATGCTCCGCCAGAAATGGTTCTACAATTCTCTCCATGAGAGCTCGTGAAACACATGCCCACGTCTCATCTGATGTAATAAGATCATCCAAAAATTTTAACCTTAAAGAAACACATTTCACTATAATATCAATTAAATCAAGTCCTCCTTCTAACTTAGCATTATTGAGAACACGATGGGCAACTAAATGATTCTTTTCTTCCCATATGAATGACAATATCAACTCATTAACCTCCTTTTCTACATGTTTTGGCATGTGTACAACAGATGCTGTATACCATAGCCCAGATAATGCCAAGTTGTTGACAACAAACACTCTACCAAAGATTGAAAGACGACGACGCTTCCAATTTGCTAATATTCTCTTAAGCTTAGATACTCGTTCATTCCAATTTTGTATTGTATTCGGTTTCCTGCCAAAATAGATGCCTAAAATCTTAATGGTATCATTAGACCAATTGATTTCAAGTGGCTGGTCATTCCGCTCTTTCCATGGCCCCAGAAATAATCCTTTGGATTTTCCTTTATTGATTTTCAAACCAGATGCATTTTGGAACTTTTCTAGTACGTGGTTTAAAATTGCAAAATCATTGTTTGAACTGGTAAACACAGTTGTGTCATCAGCATATTGTGACAGCTTAAGTGGTCTTTCTATGCCACGAATACATATGCCTTGAAAGTTATTATTTTGCCTCAATGCTATGCCAAGTGATTCCATCACAATAACAAATAATAATGGCGATAGGGAACACCCCTGTCTAACCCCACGTTCTAAGACAATTTCTCTGGATAATTGATTGTTCACTAAATAGCTACTCTTGATATCCGTATATAAAATCTTTACCCATTTAATAAAGTTTGAGCCTAACCCAAACGATTGCAAAGAATTAAAAAGAAAATCCCATTCCACACGGTCAAATGCCTTTTCATTGTCCAAGGCAATCACAGCTGAAGGGATGCTATCCTTCTCAACCAGTTGTATAAGGTCTCTTATTACCATGGTATTGGTTAGAATTGTCCTCCTGGGTACAGCACATGTCTGCTCTGTTCCAATGATTTCTCCTAAAACACTACCTAGTTTCAATGTTAGTGCTCTGGATATTATTTTGTAGTCTACACATAGTAGAGAAATTGGTCTGTAGTTCTGAATTAGACGTCTGTCATTTCCTTTATATATTAGCCTTACGTATGCCCTAGCCATAGTTGGTGGTAAATGGCCTTTCTCAAAAATTTCAGTGCCTAATTCTTCCATTATTGGACCTACAAGGTGCCAAAACGTTTGGTAAAATTCAACTGGAAGGCCATCACACCCCGGTAATTTTTTTAGTTTCATACCTTTAAGGGATTTAGATAAATCTTCTAGTGTTAAGGGTTGATCACAAAATTCACTGCCTGTGTCTGACACCTTTTTGTCTATATTTGCTAACAAATCCAATTTTGCATCTTCATCAATTCCCTCTGACTTGTACAATGACTCATAGTAATTGCATACAATAGTACTCATTTCATTGTTGGTAAAGACGGTTGAACCATCCGGCATGTTTAATGAGCACATCACCTTATCTATTGCCCGTGCTTTTTCTAATGCGCAAAAATATCGGGTTGGCTTTTCCCCTTCTGCGTGCATCTGGGCTCTTGCTCTAATTTTTGCACCCTCAAACTCATAGTGTTCTATATCTCTTATTTTACTTTTAATTTTAACAAGTAATTCATAATAATTCTCTTCACCATTATTTACTTTAGCATTAATTTTCATCAGTGATCGATGAAGTGTTTTCTTGCGTTTGCGTATTTCCTGTGCTTTTCTAATAGCATACTTTCGGGAAACATACTTTAAATCCAGTTTAACATCCTCCCACCATTGCAATGTGCTCTTATATGAAGCTTTCCTATTAATCCAATGTTGCCAACAACTCTCTATATTATTCTTATAAAATTCTTATAAAATTCTTCTCCCAACAGTGTTGTGTTTAATTTCCAAAACCCGACCCCTTTTCTTACCCAGTCAGCATTGGCAAAGGTTACACAAACCATGTTATGATCGGAGAATGCAACTGGCTTAATATTAACATCTCTCCAGTACCCTGTTAACAAACTATTCACATAAATTCTGTCGATCCTTGAACCAACTTTACCATCTACCGAAAAACATGTAAGATCTTTACCATGAGGTTTTGATATTCTATAGGTGTCCACTAAATTTTCATTATCACATATTTCTTTTAAGAGTCTATGTGATGTATCAGTATAAGTTGAAGTTGCATTCCTGTCATTTTCTTTGTCTAAGACACAATTAAAGTCACCACCCATTACTAAGTTTTCAGTGATGTTATCTAGTGCTGTTTTAGACATCTCCTTAAAAAAATTACGACATAGTTGATGAGATGTAGGTGCATATATACACAGCAACGTGATACGTGTTTGTTGTATATCTAGCGTGACTCTCACCCAGCGACCATTTGCACCTGATACTGAAGAGATTATATTTACATAGGCTGAACAACGAGGGAGTAT
>CM067364.1:14595120-14630120 GCA_034401795.1 Chaetoderma sp. LZ-2023a
CAGTGAAGAGTTTGATACATCAACCGGCTCCCCAAAGCGAAATGGTCTATCTCCGGTAGTCTTCACCTGTTACCTTGCTGCTTCATTGAAATCCGTGCTGGAAAGGTCCACATGACCAAACAACCAGGGTCAATACTGGGTATGCCGCGCTAGATGCCATATGCTGATGATGTGGACTTCTTAGACGGGGGAAAGGAAACCCATTGACGAACTTCTCCATGTTCATGTTCACTTTATTTACATCCAGGCTGTTACAATAGCATATGGAGGTAACACTACGTACGTATGGTGTTCTTGGCAGTGGAGTGTGTTATACTAATTAAATCAGTAAGACTAATAGTATACAACAATCAAAGTTCTATTAATACTATTATTAATATCACCATCCTCACCACAACAATAATCTTCATTATCATCAGCTGCAAGTGAACTACTATTGAGAATCTCTTTATGAATGAATCCAAAACAGAGTTCACCCACATATATCTATATACAAAGCATGCAACTAACGAAAATGACGATCCACTTCGTGGCGGCGAGCCATGGAGCAAAAGTAAAATCCCGGACTCGCCGCTTTGCAGTACTGCTGGCATTGCTGCACGTTGCGTCATGGGAAACATAGCTTTCCAGACCTTTTGGATGCTATAGATTCGTAGATCAAAGATGGCCTTTATTAAAAGGCTACATTTATACAATGCAACCTGCGTATCCTTGATGCTGCATGACGGTAACAGCTGGGCATCTCCAAAAGCAGCTCTAGACAAACTCGATGCCTGCTACCGCAAACACCTACGCACCATCACTGGACACCAATGGTCAGACAGCATAATTCGCAAATGACACACTATACAAGATGTGTAACACGTCGCCGCTGTCTGTAAATGTTGCCCAGCAAAGATGGTCTATGTTTGGCCATGTGCTAAGGATGCCAGAAGAGACACCAGCCCAGAGCCTTAGAATTCGCCGTACTCGGCGCCAGCAAATCCAAAGCCAGGAGAGGACGTCATTGCATAAATCTGCTAAGCGTGCTACGAGGTGAACTCAAGAAAGCAGGACTCGGTACACCCATGTCAAGAATGGACCTGAGGAAGCTAAGGATGTTGGCTGAGGACAAGGCACAGCGGGGAAACGTGAAACAGGACTGATTGCAGTTGTAGCATGTTTCTACCATTACAACCGCAGCATTCAGTAATCATACATAAATGTGCCATCTATAGTTTGACAATGTGGTGTAAAACATGTATACAGGTACGCTGCTGAATATTTTGAAACACAGTTCACTGGAATGTGTTGCTGCCATAGGCAGATGTAGATGTTGTTGCTGACATAGGTAGTAACTGCCTCCAATCAGATGTGTCTCAAACTATTCATTACGATGATTATCATTTAGAAATGAATGCAGCGAATTGACACTTACATGACATCACACAATGCCGCTTGACGTGACAAAACGATGGCGATCACTGTTCAATATTTACACGCTATTACACAGCAGATAATTGTGATACTGATAAAGGAATGCGACAGGATATAAATGAAATGGAATCTATTAACTATAATCTATCGGCACAATACAAGATATATAATGAGATTAGCACCCTTTTAAGGAACTGATTGGCAGTTAGCTGATATCCCAAATTACCCTTCTATTCCAAAAGATTATTTATCGAAAATCTATTTTTTTTTCTGAAAATGCTGGGAATATATATATATATATATATATATATATATATATATATATATATATATATATATATATATATATATATATATATATATATATATATATATATATATATATATATATATATATAAATATATATATATATATATATATATATAATTTTATCTTATCTTACGTATATATATATATATAGCTTAATCATTATTTTGAAGTATACAATCCTCATATGCAGGAACAATTCATGGTCAAACCAGTTTTAAAATACCCAACCCGTATAGTTACCTACAAATTGAGATTCTTGGAAATCATGGCTCAAGTTGTTAAAACAACGTGGGCGATGTTTAGCACGAAATGGGCTGAGCCTATCCTCGAAATGAGTCCCTCTTTAACGCTGTCATCACTAAGCCAAAAACCGGCCACTGCAGTGGTATTGATGAATGTTTATGTATGGCCTAAGAGAAAACGACTTTAGGCAATTTACCCTAGGAATGACTGGCTCGATAACCGACCCAACCATTCCAGGGGTAAATGTTTAAACATTATCTTCACTTGTCCTGCAAATGGTCATTCAATAAGGCCTTATTTTGATTTCCTTGACCAAATCTGCCCATTAAAGTGTTATTTTCACACATTCAAACAATCAGTTCCTTGGAAATCTTCGGATGTATCAATAAGCGAATCTCCTATCTATCATCAGCTGATCTATCATCAGCGATAACATGCGTACCTATATGGTCCTATATACCCACGCAAATACACAGACCTTTGTCAGACATTGACGGAAAACGATTCCTAGAACGCACCAGCGTCCTTGGATTCGGGAGGTAAACGAGGTTCCTATATGTCTAATAGGGCGGCGGCTTAACAAGACCGTTTGTCCGCATGCGTGTATATAGATTAATCATCGGATATCGATAAGACACTATGGGCGAAGTACAGGTGAGGGTTGGTACTTGTGTAAGTATACCGATACAACGACAGGACAGCTGACAGTCAGCCGTAATCCTTTAACGCCATGAAACCAGTTTCGCATCGGTCAAATACTATTGAGGCAGCATCGTGAATAAATATAGGTTTATCTTCAATGGTGAAGCGCAAGGGTTGACTTCTCGATGTTATGTCCAATGTATTTAACCCCTCTTGTGTCAACTTAACCCTTTAATCGTCAACCTGTCCAAGAAACAACGTTGCAGTTGTCATCAGAAATGGTCATTTGAAAGGCCTAGATGAGTGCATTTTTAAATATTTACCACTGGAATTCTAGTGGTAAATTAAAAAAAATACATCTTCTCTCGGACTGCAGGTCAACCCTGGCTAGGTAAAAACTGTATTTTCTTTTACCATTATCCCTTTAATGGTCAAGACGGCGAAAGAAAATCAGTAGTAAATTTACAAGAAATATTCTTCTAAAATTAAAATATCTTGAAAAATATTGGCCATCAAAATGTGTAATTGATATATCAAGTAGTATTTTGAGATCTGTGAGGCGCTGTTTACACAAGAGAGTTAACAATTAAATAAATGATGGTACACTGATGACATATTCAGAGAGTTTATTCCAATTATCAGTGTATGGTAATATTAAGGTGTATTTCCGTGTGTCAAGTCTATATCTGGCCTTTGTGTTGTCGAACCCACACCCGGCGAGAGCCCCTAGTATCATAGCCCACAAACGCGTCCACCACACCAACGTCGAAAGACAAATGTCTTACTTTGCCGGCGAGGCTTTCTCGATAACTAAGTATAGTGGCTGTAAACTGCGCGCTCGATACGATGTGTGTACAGGCGAGGTACTATGTGACCGTCTGTACACACAAATCATTAGCCAGTTACTGTAATGAGGGTCCAAATCAGCTACCATAGAATTCCACTGTGTATCAGAAACTCACATAGTGAAAGCCTCACCGACAATGTAAGAGTGTTGTCTTGCGACGTTAGTGTGGTGTACCGTGTGTGGGCAATGGTGCTAGGCGCTCTCGCCGGTTGTTGGATCGATTCCCCGTGAATGCCAAAATACCGAAATGCCACGACTGCTTGTATAACTAACGTTTGTTATGTTATGGCCTCCTGTACGGGTAGTTGTGTTACGAAGCTCAATGAAGAATGGAGTTCCAGGTCATATGTGTTATTGAGGTGGTTATAATCTCTATCATATCGCCATGTAATGTTCGAAATGCCAAGGTTGCCAATTTCCTAGTTTGTAGACGTTCACTGTAAGCTAGATAACTTAGACAACGACCGAGCTTGGTGGCGCGTCTTTCAACATTTTCTATAGCTTGTATATGTTTTCTTTCAAATGTGGGGCCCACACTGCATTAGTATATTTAATGGGCAAGGTTATATTTATCTGCAACTGAACCTGCGTCGGATTAATTCAAGTATTGCGTTTGTTTTCGGTGTTTTTCCTTTAGATGCCGGTCAAAATTTAGCTTTTCATCAGTTATGATAATACTATCTTTTTCAGCAGGTAAGTATGTCAACGTATAGCACCACGAGTACTGTAGCTCGCGGGTGTACGTACTGGTCCGTGCACGATGACCGGGATGTCTGGTTAGCTGCGGATCTAGGGGTTGCGGATCACATATGACGTCTCTCCGACAAATACAAAGATCGGCTTCTAGAGCCGGTGGAACACTGATGTTCCAATGGGGTCGTGCGACCATTGCCACCAACATTGAACCACATGGTGTCGTCCCAACTGTTTGTGTCAGCAGTATGTCTGGCCATACTAATTTAGAGAATGGAACAATGTGCAATTAAAACAGTAGAAATATGAATATATACTATACAAACTAGATGATCGTTTGACAGTAAATGAGCACACAATAATACACACTATAGAGCTAACTGGTGTTCTTGCTACGTGGTGTCGCCGGAGGTACCACACAGGTTCTTAAGTCCGCAGAGGTATCCCCGCAAGAGAAGCATCTGCAACGAAGTCACTAAGTAGCATAATATAAGCCAATATACCCCTAACACACACAACAAAAATAGTGTTGTTGCGAAAGAAAGTGCCCTGCGCGGGCCTCCGTCGCAGGAAAATGCCTTCAACACCGACGTGGATGAAAAGAGCTGGCAAAAAGGGGCAAACAGAAAATGCTAAGTGCTGAAAATCCTAGTGAAGCTACTGTTAAGGTGTTGCACGCTGGTTTACGCGAAGACGGGACGAACGATTTCCGAAGAATTCCAAAGTCACCGTCTTATGCAGTTCCAAAGATACTGTAATGGCAGATGCCGCTTTATTTATGCGAGCCTTCTGCAACAGTCTAACCTACCAATTAGTTGTTAGAAACGGAAACTAGCTTTAGCCGCAAGTGGTAGGGATTCCTACCTATCTTTAGATACAGTTTCCCAATGGGCGCAGACGTTCAGCTTCCGGTAGGTCGCTTTGGAATAGCATCTACTTCCAAGGACAGCATGCGTACATGTTACGACACAAGGCATCCAAATTCGATGAACATCCGGCTACCTTGCTCCGCAATCACATAAAACATCACCTGGACAATGGCTACCATCACACAAGCAAGTTTGATTACTAACATTTCGATATGGTGGGGATGGAGAGGCGAATATCCATCACGAGTAGTCCTTCCCGTGAGCGCGTGGCGGATTCCAAGATCTCACCCAGACGCTGCAACGATTTGGATGGAGATGCGCGTCTCGTTCGTCACCGAGTCCTACGGATCTAACAGTTGACCTGTCATTAGGATTAAGTTCTAATATGCCCAGATATACACTGAGGGCCGGTAAATAAACTAACTAAATCACATTTATAACTCTATGTTTTCGCAGTGCTTCATTCATTGCCAAGGTTATCTAGCTAACAAGTATCCCAAGATATGGGGGAGATGTATGTAAATCAGCACTTCAACCATCACCGCTTGGAAACCTCAAATCGTTTCCCAGGGTCGGATCCGATCAACGTGCTGATGGGGAATCCAGATGATTATAAAGCTATACGGCTGGTAGATCGTGGAAAGAGACAATAACTTAATATATATGAGGCCTTATACGTAATTGGTCAATTTTACACAACCTTGCCGGAGTGCGGGGCTAGATTACCACAACAACCGGAAAAGAGGCATACACTATATGTCTCTAAACGAGGAAATTGTCCCTAACCACTTTAACCTATCCTATTGAGCTGAATAGTAAGGTTAGTCGGTAATATGCCGGGCTCAAACAATTAGAGCACGGTCAGCAACCTCATTGTAAAATTGATGATAGCGGAATAATGTGATGCGGATATAAATGTTGCTGTATAGTATTTCCTAGCGTAATGCCGTCTAAAGTGTTCTACAATTAAACAAAACATATTAACTGGATGGCTACCTGCCGTATACAACCAACCAATGTAATCAGTAGAATGTAATTAATGATTCCAATAACTATCACAGATGATGAACCAAACGCTGTGGCTAGTTGAAAGCACCTACAGTAAACAAGGATATTATGCACAGTAATAAAGAAATTATAAATTGCGGTCCTAAGACCGGAAAGGTACCTATTAGTCATCAGTACAAATACGGAAATGACAATTAAATGTACAATAGTATAGCTACTTGAGTACCTAATAGGCATCGATACGGAACAGGCTACTACTACTACTACTACTGAAACTGAGGCGCTAGCATATTCGTAGCGCGAGCTGACACGTTCTCTGATGTTGGAAGGGTTTCCGCAGGCAGATCTCCGCAGCTGATTTCCGCAGATATGTCTCCGCAAGCTGGCTCCTCCGGACAGGGTAGACATGGTACAGCCTCTGGACAGTGAACCAGAGCAGTGAAGTAATGTATATTAGATAGTCGCTGTAGCTAGTATAACATTTTTGAGGAAGTGAGAAAGTTATCCGTCCGGCGATGAAAGGAGCAAATTTGAAGTTTGCCCATTAACAGGGCTGTTAAGGGCTGTATATGATGTTAAGCAGTTACACAGTTTGGCACGTGGTGCGGGATGCGTCGTATAACTCTTGCGGCGCACACAGCAATGTTCCACCAGACTGTGGCCAAAAGGTCAATTAAAACACAAACACGACATGCAGTGCGAAAATTGAAGTCCACTTTTCAGCGTGGTTGGCAGATGTGGCAAGTCATCCACCAAGAATCACCGTAGCTCTACATTCTGTAGAATCACATCCCGGGCCCGCACGGCCTGCTCTCGGAAAGGTTTCCTTAGGAAAGTCTGGATGCAGAAAGTCTAACTTTAAATTTAGTTTATTACTTCCGGATGGTCGTCCGGGAGTATCCAACAACTTGTGGAAGCCGAGGACGTCCTACCACCGCGAATGTGCTGGGATACGTAAGACACGGTAGATGTGCGAATCACTTGTAGGTCAGCAGTTACATCCGTCCTCCTGATTGTCCAGAGGCTCAGCGCAGGCCGGCTTTCACACCGGCGATGCTCCTGATTCTCGATTTTTCACCCCTTTTATACTACTCATGACGTCAGAGGCAGATGCCTCTGCCAATCAGCAGCCGAGCAATAGCCAATCAGCGTGCAGATAGATCAGTGACGTATTTACCACGTTATAGAACATTCTAGATCTATGTATGCATGCACGCGATTACGACGTCAAAAGCAATATTTCGAAGATAATCTGAGGGACTTTTCGCGGATAACTCCATTTCTGGGCCAATTTTAAAATGGTTAACAGTTCTAGAAAGCTCGTTTTATTCTGGTCCTGATCGCTACCAAGAAAAACGCGAACGGATTCATTAAAGGCTTTTACGAGTACCAACTCGGTACTCTATAGGCATGCACTCGCTTCCTGGAAGCTCTGACGCGCGTGCATGCGCACCGCACGTCTTATCGGATTTTAACGAAAACCTCTCTCATAGGTCTTATGTACGCGCACCATCCTACCAGGGTGGGGGCGGGGTTGGGGGCGCATGGAGCGATTCCGGAGTGGCCGTTCCGTACCCAGGTTTGCTGGGACGGTCAGTAGCGGTCCGGTCGGTCCGTGCTGCAGTACATTGTATAGGCGCGTGGTTCTGTTTTCAGCGGTTTAAAATTGGATCCGAAGAGTTTTGTGTAATCCGCAAACAGGAATATTCCAGAACCACATGGTATTCGATCAGGACAACCAATGATATGTATACATTTATTATAAAACGAGATGGACACAAAACAGTGTGGTATGCCACGTGTGACCTTCGTAGTTTTAAAAGGGACCCGTTAAATAATACCTGTTGCGTTCAAACGTTTGGAAAACGATAGCTTTCAGTCAAACATTTTCACTTCTGTGACATATACAGTCATCTCTTTTTGAGACGTTAGTGAGGAACTTTGTCAAAGTCGCAACAGATAAATCATTCATGTCACCTTTCTCAAGTGTCTGCGACCATTTTCCTAGTGTGTTGGGCAATTATAAACCAGTATATCGGGCACTGATGAAGTCATAATATTTGTCTTAACATATTTTCTTTGTTTCTCTGCATCTTCAATTATTTTACACACTACCGAAGTTAGACTGATTGGACGATACTTTTCTAGTTTCTTTGTGTCTCCTATTGTGAATATGGCTGATATATTGGCGTTAGCTCAACAGTCTGGACAATTCCAGATGCTGGTTAGATGCATTGCTGAAGGATGGCAAAACACGTGCCCAAATGGGCTTTTCCGTTTTTAGCTATGTCCAGCCCATCTCTTTCTACGCTCCACCAACACTTCGTCCGTGTTGGGATCGACCGATCTCTGAATTCTCTGACTACCAATTTCCAGAAAACTTTACAAGTAAGCTGTTACATGTAAAATAGTCAATATAATGTTTACTAAATGGTAAAGACATACGATTCCTACAACGTGTCTGACTATTAATTGTTAAAACTGACTATATCGAGTCATTCATGACGTCATGATTATGAGGTCATCTTACACGTCACGTAGTTATGACGACATAGGATGGATGGACAAACTTGGAAAAGTCAATTAATATATTAGTCCATGATGCAGTGTGTGCCGTCCGGGAAACTTTGAAATCTTGAGTTTGAATCTTCTTACCTTTACAATATCCGGAGTAGTATTCACAATTAGTACAGACTGCCTAATGTATGTCACCTTTCCAGATTATCCATCCATCATCTAACCTAATATGACGTCAAAATAAGCTCATCGCGTGTATTATGACGTCGCAATCATTACACCACAAAGCGTTCCATATAGACCGTCATCAAATCCCAAATAGTCCGACACGTTGTATGAATTGTACGTCTTTGTAATTCTTTGAGATTTAATAAGGCAGCAACAGCACCCTGCCAAATTAGTTTCAAAATATTCAAAAGCTTGCCAGTGTAGTTTATTGGAAATTGATAGTCAAGCTGTTCAGAGATCGATCGACCCCAACACGAGCGAGGTGTGGGTAGAACTTAGCTAGAGATGGGCGGGTTATAGCTAAAACCGGAAAGGTCCATTACCTTATCATGTGTGACGGCTTCTTCCTTAGCGTACCAAACTGTGGAAAGGACTCAGGTTTCAGTTATGCCCCGCCAATCCCTAGCTAAGCTCCACACCCACTTCGCCGTCCTGGTATCGTTCAATCTCTGAACTGCCTGACTAACAATTTTCAGAAAACTATACAGGTAAGCCGTTGAATATTTTAAAACTAATTTGACTGGGTGCTGTTGCTGCCTATGGCAGCATCAGCGCCCAGTCAACTTAGTTTCAAAATATTCAACAGCATGTTTATTAAATAGTGAAGAGATACAATACGTACACCAACGCTTAGACCGTCATCAATTACGCGTTAGTGGTGAGCGTATCAACGTTATCCATTTCTACGGCATGCATGACGTCATTCTTCATGGTGTCATCCTAAGCGCAACGTAGTTAATCATCACGCCATGTGAGTGAGGGATAAAGTTGAAACGTCAATTGCCATGGGTCCGGCTAGATGTTCTCTTAGATGCGGTACTTGGTCTACTGGTGTTTACTTTTATCATATAGATCTGGGTTTGTCATTTGAGGGCAGATTGTATCGCTGGTTTGTTTACATTTATAGTGTTTTCAATCTTTATCTTGGAAGAATCACATTTATGTTTTCCCTTTGGGAATTAACAACAATTGGTGGATACATCAATATGTTGCTCTGCTGTAAAGTGTTAGTATTGGTACATATATATATATATATATATATATATATATATATATATATATATATATATATATATATATATATATATATATATATATATATATATATATATATATATATATATATATATATATATATATATATTAGTTTTCAGCAACAAGTGGTTCGAAACGATTAGATAGATATAATTTGCATAGTTTAGATTTCAGCACTGAGGGTTTTGAAAATATGTTCTTTGTCACTGCGGTCCAAACACATTGACGCACAATGGGTTGATAGAAGTATAATTGCAACTGCCGCATATATCCATCATATGTACAATACGCTTGCGTGTGTGCATGCGTGCGTTCCTTCCTGCCTGTGTGCATGTGTCTGTGTGCGTGCGTGTGCGCGTGCGTGCGTGCGTGCGTGCGTGCGTGCGTGCGTGCCTGCGTGCGTGCGTGCGTGCGTGGGTGAGTGCGTACTTGCGTGCGTGCGTGTGTGGCTGTGCATTTGTGTATGCGCGTGCGTGCGTGCGTGCGTGCGTGCGTGCGTGCGTGCGTGCGTGCGTGCGTGCGTGCGTGCGTGCGTGCGTGCGTGCGTGCGTGCGTGCGTGCGTGCGTGCGTGCGTGCGTGCGTGCGTGCGTGCGTGCTTGTTTGCGTGCTTGTTTGCGTGCATTGGTGTGTGTGCGCGTTGGCACACGTGTGTGAGCGTTGTGCGCTACGTCCACAATTTCCCGACAAGGACACAACTGTTGCCACTTCCTCTTAAGTTACAAGGCATGACAATTTCTATATTTCCCAGATGTGATGCTATTAAAGTAAATGCTGTTGGCAAGCATTAGACACATGTTCATATTTATTGGAAAGAATGAAAGGAAACTAACCCGGTAACGCCAGGAAATAAAGCACTTTATTACTACCACACTGAGACGAATACACTGTCTGATCGAACAATAAAGAAAACAAAATATAATATAATTAAATAAAGTAGTAAAATGCTGTCATTTTTCATGAATTGCACATTGCGACGAAGACAATCTTAGTAAAAAGAAAAAACCCACATAAAATGTAATAATCGTTTCAGTAAATGGCTGCCATTTTAACCAGTCTTGTTAGAGTTGTTCCCCTTAAAACTTGAAAACAATTTAACGAAAACCGTATCTTTATTACGTCGGAGGTAATAGTATTACAGCATTGAAAGTAGTATAACATGTCTCAATTCCACCGCCACCTTCAGGAATCATAGATACCTGATAAAGGTGCCAGCAACCCTATCAACGAGAATAGTCAAATTCGAAAACTCGTAAAGATTTTTTGTGTGCAAATAGTATGGTGAATTATTTGAAACTAATTTAACTGAGAGCTGTTGTTGCGTTTATCAGCAACAGTTTCCTGTTAAATTAGCCTTAACATATTCAAAAGCATACCTGTATAGGTATCTTGAAATTGAATTTCTAGAAACTCAGACTTCGAAGGGTTAAATCCGAAATTCCTGAAATATGCACGTGAAATTGAGCCATTCTGCACAACTATCGAACAAATACCTATATAAACACAAACGTTAATAAAACTATAGTAACAATCAAGTAATCATCAGAAGAAAAAATCATTAAAGAAAAATAATCACAATTTGTAATGTACGTTTGATAGTACATGCTGCGTGCTTATAAGTCAATATACAAGTATGTTCATTTAGTTCATAAAGCATGTCTTAGTAAATACACATATCGCTACACAATAACTTACTAATGCATGGTCGGGGTTACTCTAGCATGACTTCGGTATCGTTATTTCGCTGCTTTGATTCATCGGAATAAATTACGAGGACATAGGTAACTTCTGAAGGAGGATGTCAGAGCTCGGTTCTGACGGGTTAGGGGCAATTGGCTGCTTTGAGTTGACAAATAGCAATTAAAGTGGCATTGAAAGCACTCAAATGTGTTATGATGCCAGTATATTTGTGTACGTGCTTGTGCGTGCGTGCGTGAGTGCTTGTGCATGCGTGCGTGCGTGCGTGCGTGCGTGCGTGCGTGCGTGCGTGCGTGCGTGCGTGAGTGCGTGCGTGCGTGCGAGTGTGTGAGCATACGTGCGTGCGTATGCGTGTGTGCGTGTGTGCGTACGTGCGTGCGTATGTGTGTGTGCGTGCGCGGGTGTACGCGGTGTGTGACTGAGTATTCCACATGCAATCTCATTTATGTTGATAACAATGGAAGGTTACAGTTTATCCATCACTCATATGACGTTCTAATCAACCTAGTGACATGCAGGATGACGTTACCATTAATTTTTTTAATATTTAATACACATGCTTTTGAGTATTTTGAAACTCACTTGCATGGGGCTGTTGTTGCCATAGGCAGCAACAGCACAAAGCCACATTTGTTTCAAAATATTCAACAGCTTACCTGCATAGGTTTCTGGAAATTGATAGTCGGGGAGTTCAAGGATCGATCGATTCCAACACGTACGAACCGTTGGTGGAAGTTAGTTAAAAAATGGACTGCTCAGACCTAAAACGTCTTCCTCCATTACGCGTTCGTACTAGACTTAGTTACGTGATTATTGTATTATAACGTCATATGATTGCTGGAAAAACTGGAATCATCCATTAACACCATCTGCTAGCTCAATAATCTTTGCTTTAGAATCAGCAACTACGAGATATGCCTATCAAATCCCTTTGCTAGACTTCTCTCATCATACCACATATATACGTGATATTTACCACACCACACTCCTTCGCGATGACCCGTTGTTCCACTGCATTTTTCTGAACAAACGTCGGTTCAATCGGCACGGCTATGTAGCCATCACCTTCTAGACCGGACACGGCATCGCGCATCAACTACTACACCAGCTGCCAGGATATTATAAAGCTTTTCCATCTAAAGAAAGCATGTTCTCCTTTTAGCAAATTTCTATGCCAAACGCCAGTTTTACCGAATCAAATCTCAGTTACATTAGACACTTGCTCCATTGTCATATTCAAATAAAGGGCTCTAGACAATTTTATGAAATCTACTCCTGGTTCCATTAAAATGCTCTTCAATAGAAAATAAATAGTTATTAAAGAATTAGTTTAAATAAAACATATGTCTCGCTCTTATAGCTCTTCATACAAGATGTCGAAGAACAAAATTGGTATTAATCCTTTAAACACAAAGCACCAATTCGAAAAATCATTTACAATGCAGCAACCATTCTGTTCTCTTGAATATTGTGAAAGAAATGTAACTAGACGCGGCTGCTTCCCATGCCAGCAACGAACTCCTGTCAAATTAGTTTCAAAATATTCAACAGCTTTCCTGTAATTGCCTTGTAATTAAGATTCCGGCCATTCCGGGTATAAAGGGCTAATTCTGAAATCAGTTAGAACATACATATATTATGTGCGTTGAAATTATACTGCGATGCAACTCAGTACCAATGATACTAGCTGCTGAGTATTATATTCACATATAATTGGCCTTTGATCTAGTACTTCGAAGTATAATATATGGCACAAGCCATCTAAGTATTACCTTAAATAGTATGCCCACTTGTGCCAACACCGCCTCAAAGCACTCAATACACCACTTATGTAGGCCTATTAATTAACCATTTAACGGTCAAGATTTGTTAAAAAGAAGTAAGTGCTGCTTATTGAATGCAATCCATTTTGAGGCCAAGAATAGACAGATTTTACCAGTTTTTCAGTGGAATTTACAAAGAAAAGTCCTTCAGTTGTCCTGTAAATGAAAACTGTTTGAACAGCATATGGTCAAGCAAATTCAAATGTGTGCATAATCAGTAGCCATTTGAAGGCCAAGATGAGGATATTTTTTTAATTTATCACTGGAATGACTGGCTCGGTAACCGAGCCAGTCATTCCATGGGCAAATCTTTAAAAAATAGTTTTCTCTTGGCCTGCAAATGGACATTCCTCGACACCACGGAAGAGACTGCTTTGGCCAGTTTTACCATTAAATGGTTAAATTGACACAAGCTGGGTTATTAACATACACTTCTATATATTTCCATTGCTTATACATTTTACACTATACAACGGTAGACAGTGGTGCTGAGATAAATGCTGGTGCTCGTCATATACCTGTATTTCTGAACATGTATTCGGTTTGAATAATTCACTTTTGTCACAATCAAAATGCGCAACACTTAGGTCGTGTTCGCACTGGAGAGTTAATCTGGAGTACCGCATTACTGAAGCATGGTGTTACTCCGGAGTAACTATCTAGTGTGAACAAGGCTTAGTAAATAGTAGGTAAAACAAGGAAATTGGTCGCTAAAGTTAAGGATGATGCTAAGAGGTCAGCATTTGGTAATGGGTGCGCACAACAAAGGCACATTTAAGGGAATGAGAGAGGACGCCATTACGGGAGGACGACTCTTCTTTGGATGTCCTATGATATATCAACTAGTTACGAGATGTCGGCGAACTCGCGTGGCAAGTCTTTGTTGTATGGTTATCATGTTAGCACATAGCAATATGCCGACACACAAATGTCCTTCGCTCCTGTTCTCCAACACAGACGTACAGTGGTGTATCTTTTCGAGGGGGATTGTAAATAGCCTGTTATGGTTTAGTTGCTTATATGATACGATTGTAGTCAGTAGACGCGCGATTGACTATGTTGCTCTTTGAAGCAAATGCCTCCGCGTTGCCTAAAAAGGAAGAAAAGAAATATAGGTGTATTGTATAGATCCACTCCCTTTCTCATACGAAATGGTGAGATAGATTTAAAGCGAACATGCAAGAACCGGTGTCTAGAGATAGAAACAGATGCATGGAGAGGAGGTGGTGGGCGATTGAGAGTGTATACACGTATCCATTCGCAGGAAAAAATTCATAAAATGAGCAATACCAATATTTTTTCCAAAAACACAATTGGATGCTAATAGTAATGTAATTTAGCGGTTAATAATGAGAAGAGTATGAACACTGAGCTCTGGACACTTTTCCACACGTTACCTTTTTGCGGGAGAAAAGTGAGATCATGCAGATATCACCATCATCTTTTCCAACGAGTTCTGTTTTCGTATAAAATGTAGCAAACGACTTTACCAACATCCTCATTTGGACCGAGTATTACCTATTTCATCTTGCATTCCAAATGTGATTGTAATAAATACGTGTAACCAATGGGATACGGAATGACACAGAGTAGGCCTATGAAACTGTATTTAACAGTCATATAAGCTAGGTAATTTTCACGTTAATTTGTCTCACTACTGACATTTTACCAATACGCAACACATCATAGTGGCACACGCATCCAATTTGTATCTCAGCATTATCATTACTGTTGATTGTTTGTTGGGATGTTCCTTATTTTAAATTAAATTACGGGTGTCTACAGCCTGAGGTAATGTACGGTTATAAATCCGGTCATGAGTATCAGTACGCGCGTTGCAATACAGTGGCTACACGTTCCCTAGCACACTAATGTATCGCACGTGTGGGAGATATAAACAATCTCATATTAGGCAGCATTTAGTATCAAATTTATCACATGAGTTTGCTAAAGCCATGTTCACACTAGAGAGTTAATCAATTTACCTTCAGTGTGGCGTTAGTCCCGATTAACCCCCATAGTCAGAACACGGCCTAAGCAAGTGCGGTTAATGTGCTACGAAATAACAATGGCAACAACATCAGCCCCGAGACAAATCAGTTTAAAGATAATCAACAAAGTGTGTATTCATTTACAGATGCTTAAAAGAGATATGATGCATACATCTGACGGAGGTTTTCTTCTTGAATACGGAGCTATACTATGTTATATTGATTGTGGCATCACCCTAGACGTGACGTAATTGATTATGCCATCATATACTCGAGTGCCGGTTCAGATCTCGCCATTAAATCGTGGATCTACATCTGATGTTCGTTTGCTGGTTACACTTGCCGATGCGCGGCTGCCATATCCAGAAACGCTCTTTGGCCACGTGCACACGAGATAGTTAATCCGGAGTAACGCCATACTTAAAGGATGGCGTTATTCTGGAGTAACTCTCTAGTGTGAACACGGCCTTTGGAGTCCGTGCCAAATGCTGATACTAGTTACGTAGTATTTTATTAGCATGCTTACCATAACACACATGAATAAGTGATTTTGTTTCCACTTCGAACACTATATTTGCACCTGTGCTGGAGCGTAACATATTTATGCACATGCGGATAACCATTTCTATTGGATTGGATCAAACCAGCATCAAGGGATAGACACACATCTCTGCGCATAATTTGCAGATAAGAGTGTCCAAAATACATGTATGTTGCTTACTATGTTGAAGCTCATCCGGGACATGAAACTACTGCTAGCACTGGCAGCGATCGTCTCCAGTCAAATTAGTTTCAAACATTCAACAATATATTGCATATATTAAAAATATTTTTTCTCGAATTGTACCTTTCCGATGCAAATTGTTATGCCGCGGGAATGGGTTCGCCGTAGCCATGTGCATATTACAACACGGCTGGCTATAATGCGGCAAGGATATTCATCATGTAAGATACTAAATATGATGTATCCAATCTGTCAATCAATTATGGAGAGTCATTATCAATTATGTTACTATTTAGCTGATGTCACAAACACAACGGCGCTATAGCTCTGTCATGCAAATCGAACATTCCGTCCAGTGTGTACGAATTGTATGTCCTGTACGGTGTTGGTCAATTCACAATTCAATTAGCATTGCATTGGGCGTTTTGAAGCCAATTCATCTGAGAAATCTAGCTACCTATACGCATCAACATGTGACAGTACAAGTAGATTCGAAATATTTAACAGATAACCTTGGAATTGGGACACTGGGAATTCAGTATTCAACATATATACATCGATTCCAACATGAGTAAAAAAGTGGGCGGAGCCTAATTAGAAATGGGCGTGGAGTAGCTTGCAATCGAATCCTATACTGACTTACAATAATAGGTGCTTAGTAAAAACTGGACTCATAGCCACGTTTATTGTTAGCAAGGTAGAATGGCTCGTTTCCACCATCTGAAAATAATAATAATAATAATAATAATAATAATAATAATAATAATAATAATAATAATAATAATAATAATAACTAGAAGGTACTGTTGCTAGCAACATTAAGTCTTGAAACTTGAGCTTCACGTAGTTGATTATGGCGTCATATGATGGTATATGATGGATAGATGATGAATTGAAAAGGTCCATTGCATGATATCTGTTTTAGTTCACTCACGTCATGTGTCAGTGATATATTTTCCCATGATGATTTAATGCCCACATATTAAGAAAACATGCACGGGTTTATATTACAGGTGGTACATTAACGCCTAGTGAGAGGAGATCCACTGAGTGAGAATACATATATCATGATTCAATGGGAACTGTTCTTATTCACCAAATGCTAATATGACACAAAGGCCAGGTGTGATGGTGTGCTCACTACATCGAAACAGGAGGCTCAATGGCTGGTTGCTTTTCGACACATCATATGCATTTGAAGAGAGACTGCAATTTTAGATACCAGCAAGCCCAAAATGGGTCTTTCAGCTTGATTAAACTTGGCCAAGCCGTTTTATAAAAAGATGTATTGGAATTTTCAGAAAATACTACAGAGTAAATTGACCAATCACATTTTTACATAGGCGTACTGAACCCTACAGATTTGTTGAAATGTGTCAAAATTTAGCATGGCCTCCAAAAAACCAAAGCCATACAATCTTATCAATCAAACTTGTGTATACATGTACACGTTCTCAATCCCACGACCCCAGGAGCTAACCATGTTTGGTTGAAATTGGTCGAATACGTGTGCGCTGTAGTCTATTGGCCCATATACTTAAGAACATATTAGTCATAAATCTGTGTTTTGAGCTAGGATCAATTCCATTTGTAAAGCTAGATGCTTATAAGATCATTTGACTCGATTTTGGTTTACATATCTCAATGAGTATTCATCCAAATTCAAATCTGGTAATATAGATCTTCTCACCTGGTTAGTATACAGGTGGTAGCATATTCCCAAATGTACACTGAATTATAGTGCTGAAATCTATGCGTCATACACAAACCCCACCCATCAGCTTCATTTGAATACGCATGTCTTCCTATGCCCTACTTCATTCCAAATGTGGTTGGAAATCTACAAAGTCCTCTTTTAGAAGTAGCTGATTAATATGGTTTATTGTTTTCATTGTAGGATATTTGACTGATAAAGAATCCAAGATGTACACCACACAAATCGACCAGTCACTTTCATTTGATGAATCTTGGATTTCTATGACCTAACAATGTTTCATAACACATTTTGTTTTAAAATCGGCTTGGTGATTCTTGCGAAGTCTTTTGAAGGTTCCCATTATTTTCCTATATTTGCTTTGATGCTTAATCCTAGATGGTTGCCAGTCGAAATTGATGATAACATTCCTTTATAAATGTTTGCATCTCTGTGCCCCAATAATTATTCCAGTAAAATGTGCCTGACATCCACGCTGTGGTTCTTGAGAAGACTTTTACAATTCCCCATTGTTTTCTTATAGGGCAGTTGCAGCATAACAAATCCAAAATGGCCACCAAAGGACTTATCCAGAAGTTTTGAAATGCTAAATTTTACATCGCAAATCCTATATATAGAGTAATGTTCGCCATCAAATGAGGTCATCCATGCATAGATTGATACTGCCACATACAGCAACAGATTTCAGTTAGATTGGGTTCAAAATATTTAACAAAATATGTACAAATCGTAGGTATGTGCGATTATTGCGTGGAGTGATCGCGATCGATTATTAAACGATAATCGTGATTACTCGATTAATCAGTTTGGATACACATTACCAAGATATAACAACAAAAACAATCAATGAACAAAAGTGCAATTGTGTTTAGAAAAGTCCATTTGTAGGGCAAGAGAAGACTATTTTTGAAAATGTATCACTGGAATGCCTGGCTCGATTCTTGAGCCAGGCATTCCAGTGGTACATTTTCAAAAATAGTCTTCTCTTGCCCTGCAAATAGACATACATTCACTAAGCAAAATGTCATTGTTCATGACCGATCGCACTAAAAAGTAATTGAAAGTCAGGTTTTAAAATAAGTTAAGCAATAGAAAATATTCACGATTATTTGATTATTTAATTTTTAATCATATACATTCACGATTCCAAACATAACCGCGATTTTCGATTTAATCACGTAATCGCGCAATCCTATCGTAAATGAGTGTTCATATTTTCAGAAGATACTAGTTTTATATATTCTGATATGTTCAGCAATGCATTTTGTACCCCTACTAGGAGTTTTATAGTGTTAAGATCTGAAGCATTGCATTTGAATTGTGACAGGTTGGTGTGTTAGCTACATATCCTTCAGTTAGTTTACAATATGTAGAAAAGTAGTATTCATTGTAGGTTGCCTAAATGTGATAGGGTGAGCAAGGTTAGATAAAAAAACTCGATGTAGATACTCGCGTATTGTGTCATTGTCCTCAAAAGTAGTTTGCTTATTGTTCTGACACTAAAAAAACTAATTATCAGCTTTTTTAATGTCACAGAAGTCAGAAATATTCATATATTGATAACACGCATGGGTTCTTTGATTAGAAAATCTACATTGCTTTACTGAAAATCGTGTTTCTATCTTACGTGGAAGCCGACATTTTATGATACAGTCAAATGATTCAGTGACCTGGCATTGGAGAAATTTAGAATGGTTGCAATTGATGAAGGTACTTGTGTCATATAACAGTCGGTGAAAAGCAAATGGTGGTTTCATCAAAACAATGCCATGTGTATATTGGGGTCAGATATTGTAAATTAAGTGTTTTCATCCAAAATGTGCACCATGTGATGCAAAATGTGCACCAATAATTCAGGATTCCCTGATCTGGAAAATGTTGGTTTATACACTGAGATCATGTTTCTATGTCATTTAAAAGCTGAGATATTAGTGTAAATAGTGTTACATTGTGGCCATTTTGAAATTCAAGATGGCGGCCAGATACCATGCCGATGACGATGGGTACCTCCTTTAAAATGAATCTCCATGTCTTAGCGGTCATGTATGCAAATGCCACACTTTTGTCAGAAAGTGCGCAATTTTCCCTTAACTGATGTACGATGTTGCTTCTCTATATGTTGGCATACAGACAATATTTTGAAATTAATTTGACTGGAAGGTGTTGCTGCCTATGGCAGCAACAACTTCCAATCAAATTGGTTTCAAAATATTCAACAGCTTACCTGTAGGATTGCTTTTATACCACATTGCCGAACTGTAGCCGGTGCCTCTATGACTGAGCGTATATACCTAGGCAGACACACTAGGGTTTTTCTGATTGGTTGAAAAGTAAATCATGACAGCCACCATAGCGTGTAGCAATGTACCAACATTTAACTAATAAATCCTGAATATCTTTCCTTAGCGGCGTGATAAAATGCTTAAAATTACCTGGATAGTGTATGACCGGCGTGTTAGATCACCTGAATAGCCATCAAGAGATGGGATTAGTTATCCTTTAAATTCATTTAAACACGTTATCATTTGTTTAAAGGTAAACTCACGGAATCGTATGCTAACCACTCACGTGATAGAATCTTCCATACATAATACACCATGCCATTTAGCGGTTTTTCATGCCGTCAACGAAAGATATTCATCCTTTGGTAACCACATGTTGATACATTTTACAGCGTATGATGGCTGTCATGATTTATTTTTTAACCAATCAGGAAATGCCTAGTGTGTATACCTCAGCTTATACACGCAGTCATAGAGGTGCCACATATAGTTTGAAAAAGTGGTATAAAAACAGCCATACAGGCGAATGCTGAATATTTTGAAAATAATTTGACTGCAGGTTGTTGCGGCCATGGGCAGCAACAACTTCAAACAAATTAATTTCAAAATATTCAACAATATAATTATTAGATAATAAGGAAGGTAGTGCATTGGCACTTACATGCCATCACATACTTGAGGAGGCAAAATGGTGGCTATCACTGTTCAACATTTACGCGACGCTACAGAGCAAATGCTTGTGATACAGATAAGGGAATGTGACAGGATACGACTGGTATGGAATCTAAAACAGTACTCTGTCATTGCAATACGACATTTGAAATGAGATTAGCATCCCTTTAAAACAATCCCACACAATGTTCGGTAGCACAAACGAAGTATATCCTCAGTTAGACGCTTTCAACCATATAACGTATATTACCACGGGAAAAACAAATAATATTTCATTGGTTACGCTTGGGAAACACTACGTTAGCGCGAGTGATACACCCCATTGCATCCCACAGAGCACTTGGTTAATGAATAGCATGTACACTACAATATAAATTCGAAAATGTTGTATATTACTTAGCGTATTATTGATTGCACAATTGTTCGTACGTTTTTAATTCCCGAAGAAGCTATGCATTGTACCTTTCCCTGTGTGGCTAAGCTCCACCCACACCATGCTCGTGTTGGGATCGCCCGATCTCTGAACACCCTGATTATCAATTTCCAAAAAACTACACAAGTAAGCTGTTGAATATTTTGAAACTAATTTGACTGGGTGCGGTTGCTGCCTAAGGCATCAACAGCGCCCGGTCAATTTAGTTTCAACATATTCAACAGCATGTTTATTAAATAGCACAGAATTGCAAAGACATATAATTCACACAACGTGTCGGACTATTTGAGATTTAATGACGGTCTATATGGAACCTTTTGTGACGTAATGATCGTGACGTCATCATACCAGTGCTGAGCTGAGTATTGCGTCATACGAGATCAGATGAAGGATGGATACTCTGGAAAGGTGAATTGCCAGAGAAAGCTTTCTTCATTTAGTGTTTATTTATCCTGGGTGTATATAAATGATATGCAGGTGGATGTTGAATTTTCACGCTTGGGTAATTTGAAAGAAAAACCTAGAAAACCTAGAAATACTATTGAGATGTCTTGTTCTTTTTTGATGGTTTAACACACGCGGAATTGTTTGGAACCACTATTTAGTTGCAAAAAAATGTGGTCATGCTTATATCCCAAATGGCTGTGTCAGGAACCCGTTGGGGGGTAAAGATGGCCGCATCTCAATTCCATTACCAGCTGGCTCTTATCTCTGAAACAACGGATTATCTATACCAAATATTTTTACTTTTTTGTATGACGCACTTTTATTAATTAACCAACCTATTATTCCATTTCCACTGTGCCATTCTAGAACTAGTTAGTCCGATTCCGGTTGTCATCTGCGTCATCCAGGCATCTACCTGGTCGGCTTGCTTAGTATGGCCGTTAAACCATTCTGCCCCTTTCTGACACGAACAGAAGACATTACCACCCATGAGTGCATTATCCGATAGGTCGCTGCCACAGGAGCATCTTATTAATTCGAGCAAATCCATTGGAGCGATACGGTATGTTTTGGAATTGTAGTGGGATCAAGTGATGTATCCACTTCGTGTCATGACGAGCCATGTGTAGTTGATCCAGTTTCGGTAGGTGTTGTTCCAATTTATGCTTCGATAAAGCACTTTGAATATGAGCGCGGGACATCTTCCCTGAACGCTTCATTAGTGGGAGGCAGAGAACTACGCGTTCGAGCGCAGGCAGTGCTCCGAACTAGTTTAGCTGACCACATTTTGCATGTTTCTGTCAAGGAATACCACCGATACCTACCCATGGCTTGTTAAAGGGATGCTGAATTCATCTCAAAGCTTGTATAGCTTCGACAGATTCTGGTTCATAGATTCCATATCATTGATATCCTGCCACCTTGCCGTATCTGTATTTGAATTAGCTGCTTTGAAATATCGAGTAAATGTTGAACAGTGATCTCCGCCATGCTGTCTCCCCTAGTGATAAGGTGTGATGCCATGTAAGTGTCAATGCATTACCGTATGGCATATACTCTTGCTGAATATTTTGAAACTAATTTGACTCGACTCGGCAGCAACAACTTTCAAAATATTCAACAACCTGCATGTATAGTTGCTTTTATACCACATGGTTAAGCTATAGATGGCACCTTTATGACTGAGCGTATATGCCGAGGCAGACACGCTATTTTTTTTCATGATTGGTTGAAAAGTAAATCATGGCAGCCATCATAAGCTGTAGAAATATATCAACATTTCGCTTTTAAAGTCTGAATAACTTTCTTTGACTGGATGATAAAAAGCTTACAGTTCATGCATAATTTATGAGTGGCCTATTAGATCATTTGCATAGATATCATGAGCTGAGTTTAGTTATTCTTTAATAGGAATGGCATGGCGTGGAGTATAACACCGGATACATGATTGTGTGGTAGTATTACCTAACTAGCCGAGAAAATGGTTGCTACATTTCAGAACATCAAGGGCTATACCGCTAACAGTACCCAGGCATGCTGCCACAGCATCGCGCCCAATGAGGCCATGAGTTGGCAACACATCTGGAATAATAGCACAGTATGTATCTACAATTAAGTTAATACAAATAGCCGCACGGCCCTGAACTGGATAACCCATCACGACGTGTCCTGACATATCACCATGATAACAGAAATTTCACAAAATGTCTGTGTCATCTACTATTACAAACGAAGTGCGAGATCATACACCTACACAGTCTTCTTCCTGCACAATGAGTGTATCTCCCTCCTCGTGATTTGACGGCATATCCAATCACCTGATAAATAAACCGTAGTGTACCTTGACTAGCGCAGGGTGGATTCCAGTGAGAAAAAACAAGATCCGAGATGTATGTGCTACACTCCATGGATTCCAGACTAGATTACCCATGAGGTGGTTCCTTATCCGCTTACGACTCAGGACAATCAACTGTCGTCTGTATTTGTTCTTAAGATGTGTTACCGGTAAATTGCAGAACAAAAAACGGGTATTCTTGAACAGTTGCCGCTGAAATGAGTGACTCGCTAACGCGCTGGAGAAATGTTCAAAGGTGCCCTTCTCTTGTTCAGCAAAGTGGGCATTTGCTATTAGAAATCGTGTGGGGAAACAGTTGAAGATTTAAAAGATCTAGGGTATGGTTTATATAATGCTGTACAGCTCAGAAATAACTTAAGGTATTGACAATAGGAAATAACACGAACACATCATTAATAGAGTAATCAGATTTAGATATGGCCCGCCCTTCTGCAGCTAAGCTCCATCAACGTGTTGCCTGTTTGCGATCGATCTATCCCTGAACTCCATGGCCATCACCTTCTCACAAAAACGTGCAATTTGGGCTCTTCATGAAACCATTGCAAGCCGGTATAGCAATAATATGATTTTAATGTCATTGAGAGTAATGGCATGTAGACTATTTCAGGAGAAATCAAGTAAAAGTAGAATAGCTGTCCGTCTATATTTACCTACAGAAGTGCATGAGTCTGCTAGCGTCTGGATTTCAAAATTGGCAGGGGGACCCCGGACCCCTCTCCGTTTTGAATTTCCATTCGCGCAAAATGATGCCGAGTCCCCCCCCCACCGCCACCCACCCCTGAGTAAGGGTTGTGAGCCGATGAGTTGAACATAGGTAGATTAACTATAATCAACATAGTCAACACAATATTTCTTACATCGTATACAAAATTGTACTAACTAACCTGGTTATGTGTTACTTATGAGCGATGCTGTATAACGATGTCAATAATTAAGTCACACCTGAGCAATGCTAATCACAATGAGGACACGATTGACTGGCAGTTACCATGGCAGTTCGTGAACACCCATTATTTCAGTAAATGTGTTTATATATTATGGTCATTGTTATAATGAATCGCAATTTTGCATTTGGATTAATTAATGCTTAGACTCGTCAACCATCGCTGGCGACGGAAAATTCAAGGACGGCGTGTTTCTCCGCTCGCTGGCCGCATTGTGGGTGCTCTTTTGTGTCAAATCGTTCTGGGATTAAAAGAATATATGGCTCAATTGTGGCGTATATATAATGTATCCATTATTTCGCTCGCGTATATCCGGAAACGTGATTTGTAAAGGGACACGGCAATTGAACTTACCCACTTAAAATCGCATTGTCCTAAGCGTTCGCTCTCAATGACAACAATCAGTTTGCTTTTAGTTTCTCTTGTAACCATATGATGGTCAATATGTATTACGTAGATTCACATTTCTTCTTAGATAATGTAAATATGCAGGCTGAGTGAAGACTATTTTTAGATGTATCACCTTAAGGCGCGACACGAAAGGTACATGTTACTGCAGTCCGGGGAAACCACATTTTATTGCAGGCAACCATATTTTAACACACTGGTAGCCCTAGGGACAGCCTTGATACTTGTTCTTTTCAGGGCGTGTGTATGCACTCATGGCGAGTATGTATTATATTTGGTCTTACCCCTTTAAGACTCAACTTTGTTAAGGAAAATTTCAATTTTCTCATCGAAAATGTCCATTTATAGAGCAAGAGAACTTTTTTTGAAAATGCACCATTTGAAAGACTCCAGTGATACATTTTCAAACAATAATCTTCTCTTAGTCTGCAAATGGATATTTCTCAACACCGCAGAAGCCGTTTCTGGCTGATATGAAGGACAAAGGGTTAATATAATGGTTGAATTGGTATTTACAACGAGTCTGCAGTCTATACAGACTATATAGACAATACACATTTTCAACAGAATTTAGAGAAATAGGGCAACCTGGCAATATAGTCGGCCAGCCTAATTTAAATGGCATACTAGCCCCTGGACGCAACACAATATGTTTTCGAATTTTCGAGCCCTGCTTAATGCATGGTTCGGTGATCAAACCAATTATTTCAGTCTGCCAAGTGACATTCCTCAAGGTCATTAAGGTTTGGCGACGTCGCGATTAAATGGTTATATATCAATGGTTTAGATAATGTATTGTTGGCAATGAATCCGATTATTATTTTTTTTGGTTCTTGGCAATAGTGCGTATTGTAGCTCGCGGGGTAGTGTCGGGACATTCCAGTGTATCATGTCGACTCGCCGTGGCGCAAGTGCATGACGAATGATGACGCTGGTTAGCATCCGGTCTCGGGGTGACGGATCCCGTACGAGACTGCCCTACGGGTAACAAAAACAGGCTCCTAAGGCCGGTGGAACTCAATCGTTCCAGTGGGGCCATGCGACCATTGCCGCGAACATTAAACACAACTGTCTCATCCCAAGAGTGGGTGTCACCAGTATGCCTGTCCATAGCAATTTCGTGATCTATGGACTTACAAGATTTGATTTGGTGACCTAACAATATAAGTCTATACAATGTTTTTACCTAATCAGACTGTGGAGTATGCTAGATCAACATGAGGAGCATACGAAAATACAAAACATAGAGACAGCCAGATGAACTTTTAAACGTGGGGCTCCCGGAGGTACCACACATACTCGTAGGTCCGCAGAGGTATCCCCACAAGAGAGGCTCCTGTACACGAGACTTAACTAATTAACTTAATATAAGTTATTATACCTCTAAGTTGAAAGGAAATAAGATTATCTCGGACGAAAAAGCACGTGCCTCATGCGGGCACTACACCTAGTGCTAGTTTGGGTGAGGAGTATTATCCTCGCATGGACCGTCATCGCGGAATCCTTGCAAGAGGCAAGTGTCTCGCGCGGGCCTCCGGCTCGGGAAGGTGTCGCCACTACTTAAAGCGGGGGAAAATTAGTAGGAAAAAATAGGCCCACTCTAATATTTCAACCAAAATGTGTGAACAGAAAAGACCATACCTAGTGAGATTATGACTCTAGAGTTGCGGCGTCTTTTACGTGAAGACGGGACGAACCATTCCCGAAGGATTCCCACGTCGCCGTCTTATGTGATTGTTAGAATGTTGAATTAGTAGTATGTAGGCGGAGCTTCTGCTCTGCTTAACTATCTTTAGTTTTTAGTGACAAGAACTATTTTAGGCCGCAAATGGCGGGTGTCTACCTAGCTGTTAGATACGGCTGTTATTGAGAACGGATGCCCTAGGACATCAATACTGAAGACAGCGCTCATACATGTTACTTAGTAAGATCTCCGAACTGGATAAGAATCCGGACATCGCGCTACGTAACCACATACAACGTCACAAGACACTGGTTACTTTTCACAAAAGCATTTTTGGCAACTGATCTATTGTTATGGTTGGGGTAAGAGAGACGAATGCCCACCGTAAGTGTCCTTCCCGTGAGGGCGTGGCAGACCTATGCCCAGGCATTCTTTACGGAATGCAGAGGCGATGCGCATTTCGACCATCAACGGGTCCTATGGAACTAACCGTTTAACCTGTCGTTAGGTTTATGTACAAGCTGCCCAGTTTTGCACTGCGGTGCGGGAGGATTGTTCAGCAAATGAAATAATAATTAAGATATGTTTTTGCAGTGCTTTTCTACATTAGCAAAAGTGCTAACTATTAAGTATCCGAAGATACGGGGTGAATGTATGTGACACCACACCCTGGCCATCACCGCTCGGAAACCCCAACAGTTTCCCAGGGTCGGATCAGCCCATGGTGCGGATAGGGACATCCAAACAATTAAGAAGCCACAGGGCTGAGTGGAACATGAAGAGAGACAAAATCTTAGAGTTATGAGTCTTGCCGGAGTGCGGGGCTAAATTATCGCACTACCGGAAGAGAAGAGTATACTACAGATTTCTTAGCGAAGAAAGTGTCTCTAATCATATTAAACCTATCCTATTGAGCTGAATAGAAAAGGTTTTAGTCGGCAGCATGCCGGGATAAACAGAGTTATAGCACGGACAGCGACCTCAGTGAAAAAGTGTTGGTGGCGGGAGAAAGTGTTGCATATATACGTGTTGCTGTATAGTGTGTCCTACGTGCACTGCAGTCCTATATATTTTCTACGACAACACAAAACGTATAAACTGATGGCTACTGGCCATGCATATATAAACTAACCAGAACAATCAATACAGTATCAAATGATCAGAATTATATATTTTTAGTACAGGTTAACGAACCTACTATGGTACGATTAGTGAAAAACACCTGACAGAAAATGAGAGTAACTATAAATTATAACTAGCGATCCTAAGACCGTTACGGTACCTTTTAGTCATCGGGACCGTTTATACGGATACGATATAATTAGATTAGTACATTTAACGGAATAATTAAAATGTTAGTTACTTGAGTACTCGGTAGCCATTCTTAAGTTTGGCTTTCGTGTTACTGAAATTGATACGTCATTCTTTGGTTGCCGTGAGTTGATGCATTCTCAGGAAACTGGAAAGTTCCCGCAGGTTGGTTACCGCAAACAGGATTCCCGCAAGCTCCCTATGATGGGAGCAGATCGAACTCAAGACTGTAATCACAATATAGAATGTCTAACGAAGCAGTCAGTAAGAGATACAATAGCATTACTGCTGTGAAGAAAGTTCCCGTACACTGATGGTACGGATGGAAGTTGATAACAACCCGATCACAAGCGGGGGTTGTTAGATGCAGATGAAGATACAAAACAAAGCTTAACGTCGCTGGGTACGTCAGCCAGCTCTGAAGACGCACCGGGCAAAGTTTACTTGCTGCGGTCGAAAGTTAGAATAACCTGTACGGCATCAGTGCGGGGACGGTTGAAATGCCACTTTGTGGCGTGGCCAGCAGATCCGGCGAGTCATCCACCAAAGAACATCGCTGTCTCTACATCTGTAGAATCACATATTTCAGGCCGTAAAGGTCTCACCGCATGTTCGTGTTCCGAAGTAGATCTTGATATTCGTGAACAATAATTAGAAAGGGAGTTAAAAAATTGTTTTAGTGCGGTGGGTTGGGTAACTGCTAGCTACGGGAGAAAAACTGACAGAAAGCGAAGTTATATGTGCCCTGTCGTGCTGATAGTAGCTGTCACATGTCCAACCTGTTCGGCCCCTGGCCGAGGATGCTCCCGATCTCTGGATCGCGTCTCCCTTTATACCACTCGTGACGTCACAGGCGCAAGCTCCAACCAATCATCGGCCGATCAACAGCCAATTAGCGTGTAGCTAATAATAGCGCAGTCGAATGTTCTAGAACATTCTAGAACTTCTGCGTCCACGTGGTTAGGACGACACGGCAATATTGTGAAGATAATCAAGAAGGGTTTCTGTGGATAACTCAGCCATTTCGTAACCAATTTTGAAATGGTTTACAGATTTAAAAAGCCCGTCGAATTCTGGTCTTAATTAATACCAGATTCTGTGGGAACACGTAATCAAAAAGGATTACAGGGTACCATCTCGGTACACTAAAAGCGTCATCCCATCTTGGTCGTAAACTACGTGCTCTGTGAAAATAGCATCAAAGCGTGCGCATGCACGAATCCAGGACGGGCGGCGCGTACCCAGCTTAGCTGGTACGGCCGGTACCCGCCCGGTCGATCCGAACTACAGTATCTTTCTTAGTCTGCTGTATGAAAAATATATTTCCGCGATTTCGTGCTGCGTTGTTGATTCACACGCGGTTGTTATAGCGGTATCCAAACTGTCAATCAAGATGATGACGGTATAGTCAATTACGTCACGTGCGAGCTGACACCACAATCATAATTGACATAAATATTCCGTCATGAAGCTGGAATAGCCCGACACGTGTACGAGCTGTATGTCTTTGATGAATTTGGTATTTAATAAACATTATGTTGAAAATTGTTTAACTAATTTGACAGGACGATGTTGCTGTCACGGGCGGCAAAAGAAGCCAGCCACATACTTTTCGAAATGTTCAACAGGTTAGATGTATAGTTATCATGATATTGGGATACTGGAATTCAGCCTTTGATCGACCCCAACACGGGCAAAGCGTGGGCGGAGCTTAGCTAGATATGGGTGGGTATAGCTAAAAGTTGATTCATCCATTTACAAAGATGCGTTAAAGATCCATTACCTCCGAGATATACATTAATGGGGCAATGTTCAGTATTCTTGCCGTAATATAATGGTACCGGTGTATCATTAGTACACACACATTTGTACCCATATATTCCGACCCCGTCATTCATATTTGTTATTATTTGTTGTTTTTTCGAACACTCGTGTGCACGTGTGAGTTTTCAATTTATGGATGCATTATGTTTACGAGACAGTCCAATTGGAAACAAATCAGACAACAGTAGGTAGTTCACCGGCGACAGGCAATATACTAGCGTCACAGTGATCGCCGATCGGAAAGATGAACGAGCTACACGTGGGGGGGGGGACTGAAACCGCCAACAAATTCTATCATGACATCAGAAAAAGTTGCATAATACACTATTTTCTGTTTATACAAGACAAACGACAAATCGTCAGCCACCGCTAAGTAACTAATACATAGGTTTCTCCGCGAAACGTAGATGCAGGTTACCGACAGATTTGTGTTTACATCCTTTTTATATTTGTGAAATTCATAATTTGCATCTTCTTGGATATTGACTAGTCGCATAGCTTAGGAATTGATGTTAAAATGAGAGCATTGGCCCACTGGAAGCGTGTTATGGACACGGTTCCATATATTATAATTATAACTCTATCAGGTATAGTCAATTTAACTGATTCAAGTCCCATAGTTACAACACGTTTACGGCTGAAATGCAACTGGAATCAGCAGGCATACTATCTCTCTCTCTCTCTCTATCAGTTTTTCCATAATGAAGATATAGTACATGTATGGTAGTGGCAACGTTAATAACCTGGCATCTAACAAATGGCCCGGGGCAAATAATTTACCCTTGTACAAGAAAGGACACAATCTGTATACGGAAGGCTAGATTCCAAGAGTAGTATGTTGGATATTTTGAATTTAATTTCACTGGGAGTATGTAGCAAATGATTCCAGCTATATTAATTTCAAAACATGCAACATCTTTGCTGTGAGTTCGCTTTGAAATTGAGCTATCCATTTTTAATGGCTGAATCGTTATCTCCTCTACTGCGATAAAGGAACTGCTAGCTGTCACCTATGATATATATGCCAGTATAATTATCCCTTACTTTTTCCTCCCTATAGGCCATATCTGACAAATAACGAATAAAATACATGATTTTGCTGGATATATTCAGGACTGGGTTAATTAGACGCTACACTACCTCAGCCTTTGGCAGCACCAGCTCCCAGTCAAACTCGTTTAAAAATAGTCATTAGATTGCATATATAAATGTTTAGGCATTGCGGTCATTAGAGGTAGGTGTCAGATTTCATTACCTTTGTCAGATTCCCACTTTTCCCATTTCTAGCAATGCCCTTCCCATGTCCAGCCATGCCTCACCCACGCTTTACCCGTGCCGAGATCGATCAAACCATAGCTATCCCGGAATCCTCAAAGCAACGCACGTATATTGGTACGTTATTGAATAGTGTAAAACACATTTGACAGGAAACTGTTGCCGCCTATGGCAGAAACAGCTCTCAGCCAGATTAGTTTCAAAATATTCAATATAATGTTTATTAAATAGTAAATTCTTCAAAGACATCAGGCGACCAACTCTTCGGATTTATCTGGAAAATGCTGATTTTCAACAGACATCCGGATTTACGGACATGCTCTCAAATATCCGGATTTTTTGATTGAATTAGCAACATTCATGACATAATTAATTTGTTACCAGTGTTCGTTTCATATAACGCAATTTCGATCTTATTCACGTCGACCCAATTAGTTTGAATAGCCATATGTTGTATTTATATATAATTATAATAATATTAACTGACACGTTGTAGTTTAAATTGACGACCTGTATGCATTTAATAATAATAATAATAATAATAATAATAATAATAATAATAATAATAATAATAATAATAATAATAATAATAATAATAATAATAATAAGTACATTTTTATAGCGCAAAGCTCCATGTAATAGCATGCTCTAAGCTCTTGAAGCTTGTTCACGTATAAAAACACTGGAAGAGACAAATCGCGCGCTCTCACGCTCGTCCAACACGTATTTCCCGGACACAAACTCGTAACGAGCTCGTCGCCCTATACAAGTCATACACTTGATGGTATATTCCAGCTTCATGATGGAGTAATCTCTGTAACAACAACGCGCAGTCAAATAAGTTTCAAAATATTCAACAGCTTATTAAAATAATAAAGCCACACAATTCGTACAACATGGCGGACGTTTACGCGTTTAATACGGATTGAAATCGAGTCATTCATGACGTAATCGATATTGACGTCGTTCTAGACGTCACGTACTTGATTATGACGTCATATGGTTCATCAATTCACGCAGTTTCTGTAATATTGTCGTATCTTTGACAGACGTTTAAATACGTAGTTGTATGTCTCGGGCTGTGGATACCTAAACCCGTTTAGATCAACTTGTGGTGTATAATGTTAAAACGGGCCAACACTGCCTCTGCAGTTGTCTTGAGGACTGTCCATGTGCAGGCTAAGAATAGACTAATTTTGAAAATGTACCACTGGATTGACTGGCTCGGTTACCGAGCCAGTCAATCCAGTGATGCATTTTTAAAAATAGTATTCTCTTGGCCTGTAAAAGGGCACTGACTAAGCAAAAATTTAGATTTTCTTGAGTGTTAACCACTTAATCGTCAAACCGGTAATAAAAAACCCTCTTCAAACGACTTTCCTAAATTCCAGTTATTTAACTTACAAAAAAAAACAATCTTCTCTTGGCCTGGCCTGGCTGGTCTTTTTCTTCACTGGTGATTCACTGAGCAAAAATTCCAATTTGCTTGAAACCCCTTGATAAATTATAGGTTTAATTGATAAAAGTCGCATTTTTTGGAACTTTGAGGCGCGGGTGGCGCACGAGGGGGCTAAAGCTTTTAGAGCTGAAGCCAGCTAGAGCATGCTGGTATCCTTTCTATTTGTCGCGAACTGTCCGTGTATTGGTAATAACATCCCGCCTCACGGCGCATACTAGCGATCGTAACCGTCAGTTGCAGTGACGATTTGTCACATTTGTATACACATTTTCTCGTCTGCGGTGCGATGCGTCCTATAAATATATGTTGTATTGTTTGCTCGCAAATGTGTTTTGATATGTGATAGCAGATTGCGCATGAATTTCAGTATAGCTCCGCTGGATCGTCTCGGCGATATTGCGACAGGATTCGTACGAGCGTATGTTTTCACAACATGTGACTTTTCAAAATGCCAACACATACAGTTATATGCATTCGTATCCAATGAGGTCACATGGTTATCAAATTGAATCGCAATCGCCATGAGGTCACGATCAGGCGCAGACAATGTGACTTGAGAGTACGCAGAACAGCAGATAGGCAAATCGAAGGGGCACATAATTGCGTGCCGCTCCGATTATAAACTGCTACTGCAAGGCGAGATCCGCAGTAGACCGACATGAAGGCCCTACAACACTACAGCTTGTGCTAGCTACCCTGTTTCTAGTAGCACCGTGCCACCCTTGTGTTGCCATTGATCGTACACTAAGCCGATTAGATAAAGCGATTTATCCAAGTATTTTGTTATGCTGCCATTTGGAATTTATGTTTCCCAAATCACATGACCCTACCAGTCCATGGTATTGGTTAATGCGATTTCAGTCTCTGGTGATTTGTGAACGACCAAACAATATCAAAGCATGCTTTCAAACATGCGACAGCTGGAGACCAGCAGCGATTAGGTTCTTTATAGTCGCATCGATGTTGGTTTCTAGTTCTCATTACAGCCACTTGTCAGCGATATGCAAACTCATCTAGCGTCGCCGTCGCGTCGGACTAATGTGCGGATCCCTTAGGCCACCACAGACCATTCAAATTGCAATGGTTTATTGCGACCTTTATGAGTATAAACGCTTGTCATAACTTACAAGACAGGGACGCCCTACCGTTCTCACTGACTGTTTCTGAGATGTCATCAGTTAGCGAGCAACACGTGGCTGAATAATGCACAAGCGTACTGCCAGTACTCCGCTTTAGAATGTTATTGATGGAAACTGACTCAGGCAACATCAACAACATGTTAATTTAATGACGAAGTCGGCCAAAACTGTCCTGTACAGTGGTTTTGATGAATGTCTATTTATAGGTCTAGAGAAAGCTATTTTTGAAAATGTATCATTAACATTACTGACTCGGTAACGGAGCCAGTCATTTGAGTGGTGAATTTTCGAAAATAGTCTTCTTTTGGCCTGCAAATGGTCATTCAATTAGGAAATGTTTTAATTATATTAACACATTTAGCCATAAAGTGTTAATGAAATTTGCAGGCTAATATGTGCTCCACGTGTTCCGTCTTAAGCAATGCAATCATGGCGTTACATTATTATATCGCTAATTATCGAACATGCTTCGAAATTATTCGTCTACCTTGGAGCTTGCGTCACAGTAGTTGTAGACATAAGCTGTCAAGTAAGGGTACGAGAGGGGAATTGTTCGTGACGCTTAGAAATCTATTATCGTTTTAAAAATAATGCCTATAAACAGCGTAGGCAGATTTCACAAGACAGCTGCTTATGAATCATAAAGTATTTCGTAGAATTCAAAGAACTCCGCCAGCCGTTGAAAGGAACGCCGTAGGCTGTTGAGAAATATTATGATGTGGCTCAGGCATGGATAGAACTGTAACTGACCTCGAAAGACGACGTTAAACTACGCACTCCTCTAAGAAGACCAGCGTGTAAGGCCTTCGGAGGTGAGAAAGAAACATAAAACGGGTCAATGTTCCGGATTTGATAGTGAGAGAGTTATGGCCATTTGGAACCCCTCTGTCAGATGATGGCGCACGCATCCGTCATTGGATCTTCACCGAGGAAATTATAAATGTATCTACACATTGTATGGCTATACTGATGTTATGTGCGCCTGTCTTTTATATAAACATGTTTTTTAAACATGTTTAGACGGTTAGTGGTAATGCTTAGCGCCCCTTCTATAGAAATCTCTACCTCTAACCACATTTTCACCATGTCCGGCTATATGCCATGAGCCAGAATTCTTCGACTACCACTCTATATGTACAATAGCAACGCATTACATTTATTAGAGATACTAGCAAAGACATAAAGGCAAATGTTTTAAACACGACATGGTTAATGCATAATATGACAACACTTGATATGTATTAGCAACAATAACACTAGTTTTCCTAAATTAATTGTTCCTGGATAAAATTAAAAAAAAGGTAATAGTAAGTGGCTAGCGATGATTATATTCGGCTGTGCATATCGCAACACTGTTTATTTCGACTGCTAAAGAACACTCGCGCAGGTGTTTATATCATAGTACATAGTCCCATCTTGCATTTATGCTTATTTTTGTCATGTACCTATTTCTGGTAAATGCATGTCTTGTCCATTTCATAAACAATAACTCATCTGAAAGAGATTTAACT